>SJYO01026388.1:5911798-5971605 GCA_006410555.1 Capra ibex | reverse complement strand
TGAAGTGTAAGGTCCTACAGACCGAGATCTAATCTCTAGTGTGGTAGTACTAATAGGTCCAACACTTCTAGGAAAAATATGTCAAGAAGACACATAGGAACGGTAGAGAAGAATTATAGAAGACGAAGACAATCCAGGTATGGTAATGACAGGAAATAACTCGGGTAGAAACGTACTTTACAAGGGAATCATAGAGATTAAAAGAACTTCTCTAGAGATCACAAAGGGTAAGACAACAAAGGGAGATAAAGAAACGTAACTAACGACTTCTTCCGAAAGAATAGAGAGGAACGATAAGAAACCTTGAGACGTAAGTCTACGAACATAGAAAGGAAAAGAGGAAAGGAAAAGTGAACAGAAGAGAAGTGTCGATAAACATTCCGGAGGGGCCTGTCGGTAAAACGAAAAAACGTAAAGAAAAGGTACCCCTACCAGAACTAGGGACAGAGGACATGTCACAGTGCTTGGAGTAAGGTATCAAGTAGTCCGTGAGATAGATAGTCTAGATCCGGGAATTTAGATAAAGAGTGAAGGTGACATATTAGTATTCCCTAAACTAAATCCAGTATGGACTTACCAGATCGCCAAAAGGGACGAAAGAAGTTACATTCAGACTTAAACCATTATTCCTCAAGTACTAGACTCGGTGTCCGTCGAGGGCCAGAACAAAAACAACTGACATATCTCGAAGAGGTAGAAACCGACGTTTCTTATATTAGTTAGACTAAAACCACAACTGATAGACCACTACAGGTACACATCTCAGAAGAGAACACAACAACCTTCTCCCATAAACGATACTCGTCATGTAAAAGAACCGTTTTGAGATAATCAGAAACGGGACGAAGTAAGACGTAAGGTTCCGGTTTAAACGAACAATGAGGTCCACAAAGAACTGTAGGATGAAAACGTAAGGTCAGGAGATCTTACTTTTTCCTGTAGAAAAAATCCACAATCAAGACTTTCCAGAACATCCAGAAGTATCTTGGCAAGTTGAAGTCGAAGAAGTCGTAATGACCAACCCCGTATCTGAACCTAATGACACTATAACTTACCAAACGGAACCTTTGCTTGTCTCTAGTAAGACAGTAAAAACTCTAACGTAGGTTCATGACGTAAACTCTGAGAAAACGACTGGTACTACCGATGAGGTAAAGAAGACTCCCTAAGGACGGGCGTCATCATCTTTATTACCAGTAGACTCAATTTAAGTAGGTAAGGTCAGGTAAAATCAAGCGACTAAGGATCTTACAGTTGTAAGTGAGAACGGTAGGGGACAAACTGGTGAAGGTTAAACGGAACTAAGTACCTGGACTGTAAGGTCCAAGGATACGTTATAACGAGAAATGGCGTAGCCTGGAACGAAGATAGTGGTCAGTGTAGGTGTTGACCCATAACAAAAACGGAACCGAGGTAGGGAAGTAAGAAGGACCTCAATAAAGAGGTGACTGGAGGTCATCGTATAACCCGTGGATGACTGGACCCCTCAAGGAGAAAGTCATAGGATGGTAAAGCGGAAAAGTATGACAAGTACCCCAAGAGTTCCGTTCTTATGACTGTACCAAACGGTAAGGGAAGAGGTTACCTGGTGTAAGACAGTCTGGAGAAGTGGTACTGGGTGGGCAGAACCCAACGGCGCGCCCGTAACGAACCAAAGTAACTCAATCTGTTCCGACACCAGGATCACACTAATCTGACTGATCAAAAGACACTCATACCAAAGTCACACAGACGGGAGACTACGGGAGAACGTTGTGGATGGTAGAATGAACCCAAAGAGAATGGAACCCGNGGATGGTAAAGCGGAAAAGTATGACAAGTACCCCAAGAATTCCGTTCTTATGACTGTACCAAACGGTAAGGGAAGAGGTTACCTGGTGTAAGACAGTCTGGAGAAGTGGTACTGGGTGGGCAGAACCCAACGGGGCGCCCGTAACGAACCAAAGTAACTCAATCTGTTCCGACACCAGGATCACACTAATCTGACTGATCAAAAGACACTCATACCAAAGTCACACAGACGGGAGACTACGGGAGAACGTTGTGGATGGTAGAATGAACCCAAAGAGAATGGAACCCGTACCCCATAGAGAAGTGTCGACGAGGTCGTTTCGTGTCGGAGACGAGGAATGGAACACTAGGACGTTAAGATGAGAACTCATAAATAAACTTCTTTTACTTTTGTCATAGAACTTTTCTATATACAAGTAACGTCGTAATAAATGTTATCGACTCTATACCTTTGTTGGTGACTACATACTTACCTATTTCTTCTACTCCGTATAATTTTACCTTATGATAAATCGGTATTTTTTCTTACTTTCGAACAGTAAACACCGTACCTATCTAAACCTCCCGTAATACGATTCACTTTATTCAGTCTGTCTCTTTCTGTTTATGGTGTATTAGAGTGAATATATACCTTAGATTTTTTGTTCTGTTCATTTTTGTTCTTTTTGGTTCTAGTATCTATCTTGTCTGACCCCGAAGGTCCCATTCCCACTAAACCCTTATCCAGTTCCCCAGGTTTCCACGTTAGATGGTCGGTCGATAATTTTCTTTCATTCAGAACCTTTATATCTCATGTCGTAAACACAACGTATAAACTTTCTCTCATCTAGTAATTTCAGGAGTAATGGTCTTTTTACAGACACTGTAATACCACCTTCCTGTGATTGATCTGAATGACACCAGTAGTATATTGTAACCTATGTTCGTATCTTAGTAATACAACACGTGGACTTTGATGATAACATACAGTTAATCTGGAGTCACATTTTTTTGTTTTTTGAACCATCTGACGAGATTGACATTTTATTTCTTCCTACATTTAGTTTCAGTAAATACTACTGGATACATAAAGTTATACATTTATAAACCCACACTGAAGTGTTCTTCTATATTATTTGATATCTATCTACGTAATTTATTCCAGTAGAGATTCTTTTCGTTCTGTATAAGTCACTCAATAGTCGTATAAAGGAAATGTGAACTCTGAAATTTTATCCTCTATTTACACAAATAAAGATTCGAACCTTAGTGTCGTTACGTTGTCGACGTAACCGTAGTCTCTAAGTCTGCGATGTTTACCGTAACGAGAACCACTACACTAAAGGACTTTACCACGTGTTACGAACAATTTCAAAAGTTTGATTCGTGTTACCAACGACGACGACGACGACGACGACGACGACGACGACGACGACGACGACGACGATTCAACGAAGTCAGCACAGGCTGAGACACGCTGGGGTATCTACCGTCGGGTGGTCCGAAGGGGCAGGGACCCTAAGAGGTCCGTTCTTGTGACCTCACCCAACGGCAAAGGAAGAGGTTACGTACTTTCATTTTTTACTTTCACTTCAGCGAGTCAACACAGGCTGAGAATCGCTGGGGTGCCTGACGTCGGGTGGTCCGAGGAGGTAGGCACCTAAAAGGTCCGTTCTTATGACCTCACCCCACGGTAACGGAAGAGGCTCGTGTTGTCAATTTTGACACGTTTTACGTCAGTCTCATGAGTCACACATCTACAGTTTTGTCTCAATCTAAGATCCGAGTCTTTGAATATTTGTCCTAAAAAAAAAATTAGGACCTGAAAGATACACTTTCGGGTCCACCTGTGCACTTTAGGTACTCTCTACGTCTTTGTTACACTGCAACACGTCCTGACAAGTGTGCACCGTCTTACAGACCGTAGGGACCTAGGACGGGTCCTTCACGGTCAGGAGGAGACCCCTGGTGGGAATGAGAGGAGGGATGAGACCGGTAACACTGTTGATTACTACAGAGGGGTGGAAGGCTTCGTCTCATGTCGGGTACCATTCTACACGACGAGACTTTAGGGTCAGTGGAGGGGACACTTCAGTCCCACTCTCCAGTCCGGGGTTCCCCACTCCAGACACGAGAAGGAACCCTCATCCTACCTTACTCTCCAAACTCTAGTGTCCATTTGAAGGAAGAGATACAAAAAGGGAACACTGAATTTTCAAAATTAAATACCATCCAGGGGATGCATACTTGCTCAAGGTAAGACTCTCACGTAAGTATTCAGGTTAAACAAATATTCAGGTTGTTTCTGTCGGATCTATGTGTTGATTGTGTTAACCAACGTATCACGACACGACATCATTCGAATATTATGAAGAGTGTGTTTGTTCTGTATTTTTTGTTCGTGTGTGTTTTTCTTTTGTAAACATTATAATGTCCTATCATCGTGGAACTTGTCTCTTCCGTTACGGTGGGGTGAGGTCATGAGAACGGACCTTTTAGGGTACCTGCCTCCTCGGACCATCCGACGTCAGGTACCCCAGCGACTCTCAACCTGTGCTGAGTCACTGAAGTGAAAGTGAAAAGTGAAAGTACGTAACCTCTTCCTTTACCGTTGGGTGAGGTCACAGGAACGGACCTCTTAGGGTCCCTGCCCCCTCGGACCACCCGACGGCAGATACCCCAGTGTGTCTCAGCCTGTGCTGACTTCGTTGAATCATCATCATCGTCATCATCGTGGAACGTTTCATGTCATCATGTCGTGTCGTCGACCATAGGTCCCCGACCGTAGCACACTCGTCCGTTCTTCTCAATAACTGACCTCTTCTCCTCCGTCCTCTACCCTCTCGACTTCCGAGTCGTGCCCGTTCGATGTCAGAGTGAGTGTGGACTGTAACTATCGTGTCCAAGACCGAGGAACGACCTAAGTCAAGATAGATGGGAGAATTTTTTTTTTTTTGTTTTTTTTTTGAGAGGTCACTAAGACCCATCTTCGTGTAAGTGTACAAACTTTCAAGTGTTGAAATTCTAAGGACACATCCCCTGAATGACATGTAACAACAAAAAATTAGTTTACGAAATTTTCAGTTCTTCAGATCAGATAATACAATTTATTATCTAAAAAATAACTACATATCAATTACATGGTCACAACGCAATCAAAGTCCACGCGTCGTTTCCCTAAGTCAATATATGTGTATGTATGTCTATAAGACAAAGTCTCCGAAAAGGTAAAAGCCAATAATGTTCTATAACTTACGTCAAGGGACCCGATACGTCATCCAGAAGCACAACGAGACAAAGTAAATGTTGTCACGTATACATAATTCAGTTTCAGGATTAAATAGTGGGGAGGGTGTGGGGTCGGGGTGGAAGGGGAAGCAAAAGACACAGACACTCAGATAAAGACAAAACTTTTATTGAAGCAAACATAGTAAAAAAAAATCTAAGGTGAATCGTCACTATAGTATATAAACAGAAAGAGACAGACTTTTCAGTTCATCAGAATTGTGAAGGGACGATGCGTGTTGGGGTTCGGGAGAGGGGTTTCTGTATATAAGAGTCTATAAAAGAGAGTATAAACGAAAGCATTAACATTTATTACACGAAAGGAGGGGGATTTCACACTAAAAATTTTAGTATCAGTAAAATTAATGTGCGATATTATTATACAACATCCAATATGTTTATTAAACATTAGTATTTATAATAGATAACCGAAAGTTTATCCCTTTTATTTGAAAGTCTTGTACACATATCGTCTATAATGTGAATTCGAGAAGAGTATACCACAAAATCTTAAATGATCACTCAAATGTGTCTGTGACATAGTACACTGGGAACGTTTTCAAAACTCTCCCTATCGCACAGTAAGAGTACATTTTCTATCCGTTACCCTCGTGTCTATCCACTGTCGGGGTCTGGTGTGCCAACATTTGATCGTTTCTGTCCTGGTCTCGGGCCCTCCAAACGAAAGAATCCGACAAAAATTAGAACGAAACTATCGACTTCACAGTACCCTGATAAGACGAATCTAAGGGAAGATCGTTTTTGAAGAAACTCCAGGGGTAAGGGTACCGTGGAAGAAGGACTTTGGAAACCACTGGGAGGGGTACGTCCAGAAAAGAGACTCGAAGTCACGCAGGTAGAACCGTGAGTAGTGTCATTGAGTAATCCACAGAAAAAGTGTGACGGGATTCAGAAAAAGTGTGAGGGAGGAGAAAGACAGGCGTCTGGGGTCGTCCAGTAGTCAACCTTCAACACCGTAGAGACACGACCCACAAACAACCTTCAACACCGTAGCAGACACGGGTCGATGTGACTGGTCCTGTCTTGTGGAAGGGAGGAAGGTTCGGAGGTCGACCATTTGGACACTTACACAGTATATCAGAGACTTTACCTCTGTCCTGGTTACTGAAGTCATCCTGTCGATGTGTCTCTGGTTACAGAAGAGTCTAAACCGACGAAACGTGAAGTTTGAACGTTCTAATAGGTTTAGTCTGGTTTTCTCTGTGCGTATGTCTGTTTTGCCTAAGTGTTTTAGTACTTCTAGGACGATCCCCTGACTTCAATTCTCCTCCGGTCATTGTCAGAAAAGAATGTTCCTGTTGCTACCTTGCACTCAAAACCACTTACCTTCACTAAATATTCATTCCGATTGACCTGTTGAAATGAAATTAGCTCCGCCCTTTACCATTGACATACTTACCTGTAAAGAAGACCTTGTTATAACTCATCAAAATAAATGAATAATAATAAAATAAAACCGACGTGACCCAGAAACACCACCGCACGTCCGAGGGATCAACGCCGTGCACCCGAATCAACGGGGTACCGTACACGCTAGACACAAGGGACTGGTCCCTAGTTTGGGTGCAGGAGATGCACCCTCCTGTCTAAGAATTGGTGACCTGGTAGTCCTTTCAGGAGAAATCATCAGAATTATTACCTCTTTTATAGTAACCGAAAGATCTACCAGTTCCTCTTTCTCCCTCTCCTTGTTACTTTACTAGTCCAATCGTCGTTATACCACTCTTTTTCCTCACCCTGAATCATGATTTAATCATTACCTGTACCTGAATTTCCCCCAACTACTTCAATAGTTCACGACAACTCTTTAATACTTCCTTTTCTTTTCTCTGTCAAAACATCCCCCACTCACTAAGAAAGTAACGGGTCAACCCATTCTTCATTACACTAATTATGAACCATAGGTGTCCACGTACCACACCACGTGTCACGTATTGAATATGATACATGTATTGTATATTGTACAATATGGGTACTTTCTGTCGAATGTGGCATTTACGGTAACCTTTCATAAACTTAACGGTCGGAAAGAAAAAGTTGGATTCTTCCCTTTGTAGGAGTAATTGAAACTATTTATTGGTGTCAATATTTATTTATTGACACTTCCCTATCGGATAAGGATTTTGGTTTCTAATCCGAGAACTAAAAATAGTGAACGGTACGTGGTCTGTGCTGACTGACTCGTGCGTGCGTGTATGGGAGACTTCCGAACATACTCGGTTCTAGTTATGGAGGATGTTCGTGGAGGAAGGGTACTTTTCTGATCTAAACTACATATACTAACCTAATTTTTAACCCCCCTTTCATTTTGACAGAAATAAGTGTTTGTTGTCCTAGGACATATATCTTTTAGGATTCCCTTTGTGTGTTTGTGTGTGTGTGTTTGACAATCTTGATTCCTCTTTTTTTATTTGAGTTGTTCTAGAATCCTACGTTCTAGTTATATGTTTTTAGTTAACATAGAGATACATGATTGTCACTTGTTAGGTTATACAAGCTTTTGACCCAGAAAACGTTACCAACGTTTTGAACCATTTGATTGGGGGATTTTTAGTAAAAAGTGAATTTTACTTATATAAAATACCATACATTTAATAAGGAGTGATCAAAAATAATTTAACCCTTTACAGTTTTAGTTATTTTCAAAAAAAAAGAAGTATTTTTCTAAATGAGTAATAGATAAGAACTAAAGATACAACATCAGAGAACACAGTTTATAAGATCGGAACTCCCCACCTCGGACCGGACCCCATAAAGAACCAGTATGGACCTCACCTTCAACTCCAACCTTCGTAGTATTTTGAGTCGTGACTGTGGTCACCCGTCCTGAACAAACAAACCGTTCCGTGAATACTCGGACTAGTGTGTGTGTGTGTGTTTTAGTTCCTGTCAAGACTCCCTAATCCTAGTCATAAGGGACCTCAACCTAACGTGGGATTACCCTGTTCTCCGGGACCAACAAACCTTCCTTTAGTATAGGAGTTGAAGATTCTGTGTCAGTCGGTAAACATGACCTTCTTTTCGATACTGTTTGGATCTGTCGTATAATTTTTGGTCTCTGTAGTGAAATGACTGTTTCCAGACATATCGGTTTCGATACCAAAAAGGTCGTCAGTACATGTCTACACTCTCAACCTGGTATTTCTTCCGACTCGCGGTCTCTTAACTGTGAAAGTTTAACACCACGACCTCTTCTGAGAACTCTCAGAGAACCTCTCGTTCCTCTAGTTTGATCAAAGTCAGGATTTCCTTTAGTTGGGACTTACAAGTAACCTTCCTGACTATGACATCGACTTCGAGGTTATGAACACCGGTGAATGACGTTTCTCGGTTGAGTGACCTTTTCTGGAACTACGACCCTTTCTAACTCCCGTCCTTCTCTTCTCCCGCTGTCTCCTGCTCTACCAACCTACCGTAGTGACTGAGTCACCTGCACTTAAACTCGTTTGAAGTCCTCTATCACTTCCTGTCCCTTCGGACCGTACGACGTCAGGTACCCGAGCGTTTAAGCCTGTACTGACTCTGACTTGTGGTCGTTCCCCAGGACTGAAACTGTCAGTTTCATTTATCTTGCGTGTTGAGAGTTATGAACTGAGAAGCGTTGAGGCTTGTAGAAACGTGTGGTTCGACTTTTGTGTCAGGACTCGTGGATGTTTACTAGGAACGTCTTTCACATTTACCGTGGTAAGGATGGTTACCGGGAGACGGAATCCGAAAAGTTTCGGGATCTGTGAATATTAAGTTTAGTGCAAACATTTGTATTTTGTAAGGATCCTTGTTGACATTCTTATAAATTATGAAAGTACTTCTTACACATCAAGGACAAATCTTTATAGTACTTTTGGTAGTCACCTCATTTAAATGTAAGACCCGAGTCTCTGTTTTAAAAATCTATATTAGAGAGTAAGAAACCACTAATTTTCTTTGTCCACGAGTTGTTTTTTTTAAGAGAAAAAGAAAATTACGTTGTTACGTTAAGTACTTGACTAAGATACCGTAATCCGGATATTCGAACCAAAACAAGATTAAAAAAACATGAACTCTTGATAACTCTCTGAATACTTTTTATGTCATTAAGAAACAATAGTCAGTATAAAATCCTCATGATACAATCGGTTTATGAGACCGAGTTTCTCTCAACTGATAAACGTTTCTTATTATTATTATTAATAATATATATATTAGTACATATACATATATATACATACATGATCCGGAACTGTTTGAACAGGATTATAACACCTTTACAACGTCCTTCCCCCTGGGGAAGGTCCCGGGCTTTGACCCGAGAATAGATTGTGAGCCTTTACTTAACAGGTTCTTCTGTGTGCGCGACTGTTTCGTTCTCTAAAATAACCCTTTCCCGTGGGCCCACCTCTCGTCATCCCATTCCCTTGGGTCCTCTTGACAAGGCGGTACACCGAGTGTTAGAGCCCAAAATACCACTACCCTAATCAAAGACCCAACAGGAATCGGTTAGTAAGACTGAGTCTCGGGAAGGACCACCACGTGTGGAACAAGTCGGTTCTACCTACGGTCGCTCTTCCTAAGACCCTTCACCAGCCTGTACACCACAGAGGAAAACTGGAAAGGACTTGAGAAGGACAACCACCACCGAAGAATTAAGGTACAAGGAATGGTCCTGGAGGACCAGTATTTTGTTGAGTAAGTTTACCACTGATACCACGGACCGGTCCCACCCGTCAAAGTCACACACGGAGGGACTGTTTTTCTATAAAATGACTCCTTTGATTGTAGAACAGACACCAGTGTTCCTCGTCGAGTATCTAAACGACACGGTCCATGAAACGACTCGTAACACAACTGTAATACTTGAAATTAGAAGTATTTTTTAGATTCGTTCTTGAATGAGGATAAAATGTTTATTTCTTTGTACTTAAATCCTTATCAAGAATAGGTTTCGACAATTATTTTCAACGTCTTTCTTAGAGTGGTCTCAGATGGACCAAGATTTCACATAGGAAAAAGAGAAAATACACTGTAGAACGTTAAGAAGAAAAAACTCTTTCCTACATTCTAACAGTTGTACAGTTCAAGTCGTTTCAACAGTTACACTTTTACTTACCAATATGTTACAGGTTCTTTTCGATTAACTGATATGAGAGAAAATAGTTTTTTCATAGTAGTAGCAATAATAGTAACTATTGTTTGTAAACGATAATGGGTGTTTTCAGTGCGTTGACGAAAATTATTATAACTTGATACTTTTAAGGAGTTTGTACCGTTCAGTCATCGGTAAAACCTAAAATTTTTACTCGAGTTATTCTTCTCGTCGTTTTCCTTTGTTAGACTTTCGAAATTACGTTTCGTAAGTAATTTTTACATTAAATACTTTTTCCGATGACTTACTTGAAGTCCCACTTCATTACTTACAATTTAATCCGAAAAATTTAGAGTTTCCTTTAACGTCTCATTGGTGTGTGGTATGACAATATCAAGTTTAAAAGGAGAGAATACATCGTAAACAAAATTCTTATCAGGTAATAAGTAGAAATTACCCGTAGGTTTTAATTTGTTTACCTAAAATTTTCTCCTAAAATTATTTTATGTAGGCAAGGACTATGTAAAGACAGAGATTGTCACAGGAATGTCTCAGGTTTTCGAATTCTCATTAAACCCTAACAAACGTTAGTAGATACACTACCCCAGTCGTGTCCCGGTTTATCGAAAAGGACTTAAGCTCACATTTTCCGTTTAAATGTCACACATGATTTGAGGTGAAATAAATGACGATCTACTGTGTGTCGATCTCGTCCGTCTCTCAGAAAAAGGTTCCGTCTAGAAAAAGGTTCCTTCGGTGTGTCTACCGGTTGGACGTGTACTTTTCTACGAGTTGCAGCAATTAGTAGACCTCTTACGTTTAGTTTTTGGTGTCACTCTATACTGGAGTGTGAACAGTCTTACCGATAATAATTTTTCTGATCTTATTGTTCACAACCACTCCGACGTTTCCTTTTCGAGAAAGTCAAGTCAAGTCAAGTCATGAGTCAGCACAGGTTGAGAAATGCTGGGGTACTTAGCGTCGTGTGGTCCGGAGGGACAGGTAGTGGTTGAGGGCCTCAAGTGAGTCTGAGTGCAGGTAGCTCAGTCACTACGGTAGGTCGGCAGGGTAGGAGACAACAGGGGAAGAGGAGGACGGAGGTTAGGGAGGGTCGTAGTCTCAGAAAAGGTTACTCAGTTGAGAAGTGTGCTCCACCGGTTTCATGACCTCAAAGTCGAAATCGTAGTCAGGAAGGTTTCTTTAGGGTCCCAACTAGAGGAAGTCTTACCTGACCAACCTAGAGGAACGTCAGGTTCCCTGAGAGTTCTCAGAAGAGGTTGTGGTGTCAAGTTTTCGTAGGTAAGAAACCGCAAGTCGGAAGAAGTGTCAGGTTGAGAGTGTAGGTATGTACTGGTGACCTTTTTGGTATCGGAACTGATCTGCCTGGAATCAACCGTTTCATTACATAGACGAAAACTTATATGATAGATCCAACGAGTATTGAAAAGAAGGTTCCTCATTCGCAGAAAATTAAAGTACCGACGTTAGTGGTAGACGTCACTAAAACCTCGGGGGTTTTTATTTCAGACTGTGACAAAGGGGTAGATAAAAGGTACTTCGCTACCCTGACCTACGGTACTAGAAGCAAAAGACTTACAACTCGAAATTCGGTTGAAAAAGTGAGAGCAGAAAGTAAAAGTAGTTCTCCGAAAAATCAAGGAGAAGTGCAAGACGGTATTCCCACCACAGTAGACGTATAGACTCCACTAACTATAAAGAGGGCCGTTAGAACTAAGGTCGAGCACAAAGAAGGTCAGGCCGTAAAGAGTACTACATGAGACGTATCTCCAATTTATTCGTCCCACTGTTATATGTCGGAACTACGTGAGGAAAAGGATAAACCTTGGTCAGACAACAAGGTACAGGTCAAGATTGACAACGAAGGACTGGACGTATGTCTAAAGAGTTCTTCGTCCAGTCCATAAGGGTAGAGAATTTCTTAAGAGGTGTCAAATAACACTAGGTGTGTCAGTTTCCGAAACCGTATCAGTTATTTCGTCTTTCTCTACAAAAAGACCTTGAGAGAACGAAAAAGGTACTAGGTCGTCTACAACCGTTAAACTAGAGACCAAAGAGACGGAAAGGATTTTGGTCGAACTTGTAGTCCTTCAACTGCCAAGTGTATAACAACTTCGGACCGAACCTCTTAAAACTCGTAATGAAATGATCGCACACTCTACTCACGTTAACACGCCATCAAACTCGTAAGAAACCGTAACGGAAAGAAACCCTAACCTTACTTTTGACTGGAAAAGGTCAGGAAACCGGTGACGACTCAAAAGGTTTAAACGACCGTATAACTCACGTCGTGAAAGTGTCGTAGTAGAAAGTCCTAAACTTTGTCGAGTTGACCTTAAGGTAGTGGAGGTGATCGAAACAACCATCACTACGAAAGATTCCGGGTGAACTGAAGTGTAGGTCCTACAGACCGAGATCTAATCACTAGTGTGGTAGTACTAATAGGCCGAGTACTTCTAGAAAAAACATGTCAAGAAGACACATAAGAACGGTAGAGAAGAATTATAGTAGACGAAGACAATCCGGGTATGGTAAAGACAGGAAATAGCTCGGGTAGAAACGTACTTTACAAGGGAACCATAGAGATTGAAAACACTTCTCTAGAGATCAGAAAGGGTAAGACAACAAAGGGAGATAAAGAAACGTAACTAACGACTTCTTCCGAAAGAATAGAGAAGAACGATAAGAGACCTTGAGACGTAAGTCTACGAATATAGAAAGGAAAAGAGGAAAGGAAAAACGAAGAGAAGAGAAGTGTCGATAAACATTCCGGAGGCGTCTGTCGGTAAAACGAAAAAACGTAAAGAAAAGGTACCCCTACCAGAACTAGGGACAGAGGACATGTCACAGTGCTTGGAGTAAGGTATCAAGTAGTCCGTGAGACAGACAGTCTAGATCCGGGAATTTAGATAAAAGTGAAGGTGACATATTAGTATTCCCTAAACTAAATCCAGTATGGACTTACCAGATCGCCAAAAGGGACGAAAGAAGTTACATTCAGACTTAAACCATTATTCCTCAAGTACTAGACTCGGTNGTCCGTGAGACAGATAGTCTAGATCCGGGAATTTAGATAAAAGTGAAGGTGACATATTAGTATTCCCTAAACTAAATCCAGTATGGATTTACCAGATCGCCAAAAGGGACGAAAGAAGTTACATTCAGACTTAAACCATTATTCCTCAAGTACTAGACTCGGTGTCAGTCGAGGGTCAGAACAAAAACGACTGACATATCTCGAAGAGGTAGAAACCGACGTTTCTTATATTAGTTAGACTAAAACCACAACTGGTAGACCACTACAGGTACACATCTCAGAAGAGAACACAACAACCTTCTCCCACAAACGATACTGGTCACACAAGAGAACCGTTTTAAGATAATCGGAATCGGGACGAAGTAAGACATGAGGTTCCGGTTTAAACGGACAATGAGGTCCACAAAGAACTGCAGGATGAAAATGTAAGGTCAGGGGATCTTACTTTTCCTGTAGAAAAAATCCACAATCAAGACTTTCCAGAACATCCAGAAGTATCTTGGCAAGTTGAAGTCGAAGAAGTCGTAATGACCAACCCCGTATCTGAACCTAATGACACTATAACTTACCAAACGGAACCTTTTGTCTCTAGTAAGACAACAAAAACTCTAACGTAGGTTCATGACGTAAAGTCTGAGAAAACAACTGGTACTACCGATGCGGTAAAGAAGACTCCCTAAGGACGAGTGTCATCATCTATATTACCAGTAGACTCAATTTAAGTAGGTAAGGTCAGGTAAAATCAAGAGACTAAGGATCTTACAACTACAAGTGGGAACGGTAGAGGACAAACTGGTGAAGGTTAAACGGAACTAAGTACCTGGACTGTAAGGTCCAAGGACACGTTATAACGAGAAATGTCGTAGCCTGAAACAAAGATAGTGGTCAGTGTAGGTGTCGACCCATAACAAAAACGAAACCGAGGTAGGGAAGTAAGAAAGACCTCAATAAAGAGGTGACTAGAGGTCATCGTATAACCCGTGGATGACTGGACCCCTCAAGGAGTAAGTCAATAGATAATAAAACGGAAAAGCATGACAAGTACTCAAGAGTTCCGTTCTTATGACTTCACCAAACGGTAACCATACTGGTGACGTCTTTGTCATATCTCCACGGAGTCTTTTATTTTCATCTTAGTGACATAATTATGTTAGGTCGTTAAAGTGAAGAATCATAAATGAACTTCTTTTGTTTTGGTGATTGAATTCTTCTAAGTACGTGGGGATACAAGTAACGTCATAATAAATGCTATTAGGTCTATACTTTCGTTGGATTCACAGATAGTTATCTTCTTACCTATTTCTACACTATGTGTGTGTGTTACCTTATAATCGGTATTTTTCTTACTTTCGAAAGGTAAACTCTGTTGACCTAGCTAGATGTACCATAATACGATTCTCTTTATTCAGTCTGTCTCTTTCTGTTTGTGGTATACTAGACTGAATGTACAACTTAGATTTTTTATTATATTTGTTTTCTTTTACTTTTGTTTGAATTTCTATATCTCTTGTTTGGCTACCAACGGTCCCCAACACCCTGACCCACTTTATACACTTCATTTAATTCTCCATGTTTGAAGGTTAGTCTTTTACATACAATACTCTATAATATTTAGTATTCTTTGTCGTAGTTACTATAACATTATTTGAACACACCCTTGTCTACCAATAATCTAAATAGTACCACTAGTAAAACATTATATAAATTTATAACTTAGTGATATATAACATATGGACTTCGATTGTATTACAACATCCAGTTGATATAAAGTTAAAAATTTATTTGCCAAATTTTTAAGGTTGTTCCATTCAGTCTCTTCTCACTCAGAAGATCATTTCCAGGAAAAAGGGAAATATTATACTTTATTTTAGGTGAATTTGTCCATAAAGATCTTTTCGAGAACCTAAAATGAATAAGTATTAACTAAACGCATCATCATTTACAATAACTCTACTACAAAGTCGGACATCTTGTTCCTTATATATCCCTAGGTTGGAGTCTACTCAGAGGTAATTAATGATTTAAGTTTGGGTTTAGAGTCTTAAATAATGACTTCACACTGTCCCTTGGAGAGACTCTCTGTTACTTTAGTCTGGAGGTCTCTCGTTATCTTTTATCGAAAGTAGGTGAATCGGTTCTCTCTGTAATAGTTCAGAAATGGTTTGGGTAAAATGAAAGAAAGGAGAACCCGGGGAATCGTCAATCCGACCCCGGTACACTCAAGACCGGTTACCTTTACTTCTCCGTCATTACCGATTGGATTTGAGAGACGATGTCTAGAGAAATTGTTTCCGTTTCGAGTCAGTTCCTCTAGATTGGAGACCTGTCTCCGTCTGGTTCAACCTAAACATCCTCTCATACCTTTTCCGGTAATCAGAAGTCTATCGATTCAAAGTACTGTAAAATGGAAGGAAGAAGGGTAGTTGTAACCTGAGAAGAGTTTTTAAGTAAATTCTCAACGGTAAGGGTCTGAAGGGACCACCAGGTCACCAATTCTTACACGAACGGTTACGTCCCCTGTACCCAAGGGGACCAGGGTACCGAAGGGGTAGGGACCAGGCCCTTCTAGGGTACACCACGTCTCGTTAATTCGGGCGATTGGTGTTGATAATTCGGACGCACGAGATCTTGGGTACGAGACGTTGTTTTCTTCGGTGGTGTCACTCTTCGGGTTCGCGACATTGATCTCTCACCGAGGGTGAGTTACACTGATTTCTTTCGGGCGAGTGTCGTTCCTTCTGGGTCGTGTCGGTTTTTATTTGTTCATTTATTCTTCTCCGCGGTCAAGAGAAACGAAACGAAGACGAAGAGACCACTCCCGTCGTTTCGACTTAAGTCACAACCACTTCCCTTTTTTTCCTGATTTTATCTTAGTCTCTTTTACCTGGGATGAACTTTAACGACCTGACGAAACTATCAAGGTGGGGACCCTTTCATCTGGGAAGGTGTACGACTTCAGTCTAGCGACCCTAGTCGGTGGAACCCACCTTCGTTCGACACATCTTCCCGTCGTCTCTTCTTTTGAGTACGAGCGACAAGACCCCTGGTGGACCGGTAGTGACCCTGTGAGCGACCACTGTTAGGGGAAGACGCGTGGTTCTTTATACTTATCCGACTTGGTCTAAAGTAGAGGGATTCTTCTTTTGAGATTTCGGGAAATTTTCGTGGTAAATATATGTTAACGTTTATACAAATAACACCTAGTGAAAATCGACAAGTAATTTGGTTTAGGGGGCCCCGGTAAAATACGGATCCGAAACCTTTAATCAGGAACAATGAAATACATTAACTTTTGTTATTTCGATTCACGGACAATATGAGAAGACATTAAACTTTGTCCCTACGGGTTGGAGGATAGAGGTCCGGGGAACTACCGGAGTTTCCATTACTCCCCTTAGACACGTAATAAAAGTACTATCGTCTTTTGGAAAGTCTTTACCCTTTAAATTGAATTTCGACATACTCGATAGACAAAACAGTTCAAAGAAAACTGACTCTAATCTCGTCGGATCCTGTCATTAAATAACACAGTCTCTTATTAACTAACTATTAACTAATAGAGTCCGATAAACCTTTGGGACTTCATGTCGGTAAATTACAAAAACTAATTTTATTTACCCAATTAGTGGTTATTTCGAAAGTATCTCTTGTTTAAAATTCTTTATTCGAGATACATCTTTTTTAATAGTCAAATTCGTAGATAGGTGGTTTACCTTTATAATATTATTAGGTTTATAGGTACTTATTTAATTTATACCATATCGAGATGTTACCTTATGATCAGTCGGTATTTTTCTTACTTTATGACTATACTTGTACTTTACTATGTTGTATGACTATACTATGTTGTACGACGATTCAGCGAAGTCAGCACAGGCTGAGACACACTGGGGTGTCTGCCGTCGGGTGGTCCGAGGGGACAGGGACCCTAAGAGGTCCGTTCTTGTGACCTCACCCAACGGTAAAGGAAGAGGTTACGTACTCTCACTTTTCACTTTCACTTCAGCGAGTCAGTACAGGCTGAGAATCGCTGGGGTGCCTGATGTCGGGTGGTCCGAGGAGGCAGGTACCCCAAAAGGTCCGTTCTCATGACCTCACCCCACGGTAACGGAAGAGGCCTCACCCCACGGTAACAGAAGAGGCCAACTATGTTGTACTTGCTTGGAGTTTCTTGGTAATACAAATCACTTTCTTCGATGAGTGTTTTCTGGTATATGACATACTAAGGTCAATAGAACTTTACACGTAATCTTCGTTTAGAAAGTTCTGTCTTTCATCTAAGTACCAATGGACCCGACCCTACCTCCTCTTACTCTTCAAAGACGATCATCTATACTCTAAAGAAAAACTTCACTTCTTTCTAAAACGACTACCAACGTGTCGAAACATATCCTATATAATTTAGTGAATTATTATGTGAATTTACCCACTTAAAATACCACATATTTAACATAGAGTGTTTTCGATAATTGTAAACAGTCTTAGTATTTAATTTGAGGTATTGAAAGGTAAACTGAAATGTGGTTTAAAAAGACTTAATTACCTTAGAGTGTCGGACTCACATTTCGACCCAAGAACTCTCTCTTACTGTTTTCGTTTGTTATTGACATACAGAACGGAACTCCTTTTTTCACGACCTTGGAGTCGGGACAGAGGGGTGTGAGCGTCTTCGAGAGGACGTGGGAGAAAGAATGAGAACCGTTCTCCGACACTCTACTCGGACACCAAGTCCTTGACGAACAGGAGTGGGTTTGTCGCGAGGTGGGGGTATTTCCTGGGTCCCGAAGCATTTAGAGAAGCTGCGTCTCTTGTTCCGGGTCCCGGGAAGCTGGTGTGACTCTGGTTAGGAGGAGGAACTTTCAAAGACCAAAAGAGGGACTTCGGTCAAAATAGACCGTGATCTAAACGTGGACACTTTGAAGAAGTAAAAGTGGGAAACTCTGTAAATTGTTTAAGGATGGTTGCAGTAGTTCTATGTGCTGTCGTGAGAGGATTACTACAGTAATCAGTGAACACTTTTAAAGTTTTTTATATACTTTGATATTTCTTTATTTTTTTATGTCGGTAATGGATTATTATTGGAAATTTTTTTTGTAAAATCGTACAAAGAGAGATTTTAATGTATATAGTAAAAGAAATGGATCACCTCTCGTGTGACATTTAAGTAAAAACACCTAATATCCTTAGTATATTGATCAGTGGAACATCCGTCATTGACGACTTTTCGGACCGTAGTTTTCATGTTTCGGAATGTTGTAAGCGCGACACCTGCTTTGAGTGAGGGTCGAATTAAAATACGAAAAGATAAGTCTAAAGAAGACGGGATGAAAGACAGAAGAGAATAAAGATATAAATTAGAGTAAAATAATATACATAAAAATATTTTGTAAGATTTCCGAAAGGTTTTATTTATCAAAAAGGTAGTATTGATAAAGTTCACAGGAAAAAGTCATCACAATTTATATAAGTGTAACATTAGAACGTTTTGACTTTGAGATCTGGGTAACTTATTGAGGGTAAGGGACGAGAGAGACAGGAGACCACTAGTGGTAGGATGAAAGACACAGATACTTAAACTAATGGGATCTATGGAGTATGTGAAGGGGCTACCCAGTCGTCAATTTTTAGACGGACGTTACGTCCTCTGGTCCCAAACTAGGGAGTCAGCCCTTCTAAGGGACCTTCTCCCACACCGTTGGGTGAGGTCATAAGAACCGACCCTTTAGGGTACCTGTCTTCTCGGACCTTCCGATGTCAGGTATCCTAGTGTTTCTCAACCTGTGTTGAATCGTACGTGCGTACGTCTATAGAGAATATTTACCTTACTATGACATAAACAGAAAAAACACTGACTACGATAACATTTATCTTAACGAAAGAATTAAGGAAAAGTCTAACAAGTAACAAGTACATATCTTTACGTTGACTAAAAACACAACTAAAAATATAGGTTTTTGAAACGACTTAAACAAGTAACCAGGATTGAACAAAACACAGACCTGAGAAATCCAAAAAGATGTGTTTTCTCGTACAGTAAACGTTTGTCTTTATTAAAAATAAAGAAGAAAAGACTAAATCTACGTTATTTGTAGAAAATTTTATTCAACAAAAGGACAAACTCTATATCAACTAGATAGTATAACATAAACAAAATCTACATGTTACATTACTAAACTTTGTACATATATGACACTTTATTAACGGCGTTGTGTTTAAACTAATTGTAGGTAGTGGAGAGTATCCATGTCAAAAAGAACATTACTCTTGAAAATTCTAGTTGACAGAATTGTCAAAAGTTCTTATGTTATGTCATAACAATTGATATCAGTGGTACGACATCTAATGTAGGGATCTTGAATAAACATATTGATTGTCTAATATGGAACATTGGTGGAAGTGGGTAGAAGGGTTGAGGGTGGAGTACGAAGACCGTCAGTGGATAAGAGACACGGATAAGTCAAGTCAAGTCAAGTCAGCGAGTCAGCACAGGCTGAGAAACGCTAGGGTACTTAGCGTCGTGCGGTCCGGAGGGACAGGTAGTGGTAGAGGGCCTCAAGTGAGTCTGCGTTGCTGGTCGCTCAGTCACTACGGTAGGTCGGCAGAGTAGGAGACAGCAGGGGAAGAGGAGGACGGGGGTTAGAGAGGGTCGTAGTCCCAGAAAAGGTTACTCAGTTGAGAAGTGTACTCCACCAGTTTCATGACCTCAAAGTCGAAATCGTAGTCAGGAAGGTTTCTTTAGGGTCCCGACTAGAGGAAGTCTTACCTGACCAACCTAGAGGAACGTCAGGTTCCCTGAGAGTTCTCAGAAGAGGTTGTGGTGTCAACTTTTCGTAGTTAAGAAGTCGAGAGTCGAAAGAAGTGTCAGGTTGAGAGTGTAGGTATGTACTGGTGTCCTTTTTGGTATCGGAACTGATCTGCCTGACATCAGTCGTTTCATTACAGAGACGAAAACTTATATGATAGATCCAACGAGTATTGGAAAGAAGGTTCCTCATTCGAATTAAAGTACCGACGTTAGTGGTAGACGTCACTAAAACCTCGGGTCTTTTTATTTCAGACTGTGACAAAGGTGACAAAGCGGTAGATAAAGGGTACTTCACTATCCTGGTCTACGGTACTAGGAGTAAAAGACTTACAACTCGAAATTCGGTTGAAAAAGTGACAGGAGAAAGTGAAAGTAGGTCTCCGAAAAATCAAGGAGAAGTGAAAGACGGTATTCCCACCACAGTAGACGTATAGACTCCAATAACTATAAAGAGGGCCGTTAGAACTAAGGTCGAACACAAAGAAGGTCAGGCCGTAAAGAGTACTACATGAGACGTATCTTCAATTTATTCGTCCCACTGTTATATGTCGGAACTACGTGAGGAAAAGGATAAACCTTGGTCAGACAACAAGGTACAGGTCAAGATTGACAACGAAGGACCGGACGTATGTCTAAAGAGTTCTCCGTCCAGTCCACCAGACTATAAGGGTAGAGAATTTCTTAAAAGGTGTCAAAGAACACTAGGTGTGTCAGTTTCCGAAACCGTATCAGTTATTTCGTCTTTATCTACAAAAAAAGACCTTGAGGAACGAAAAAGGTACTAGGTCGCCTACAACCGTTAAACTAGAGACCAAGGAGACGGAAAAGATTTTGGTCGAACTTGTAGTCCTTCAAGTGCCAAGTGCACAACGACTTCGGACCGAACTTCTTAAAACTCGTAATGAAATGATCGTACACTCTACTCACGTTAACACGTCATCAAACTCGTAAGAAACCGTAACGGAAAGAAACCTTAACCTTACTTTTGACTGGAAAAGGTCAGAAAACCGGTGACGACTCAAAAGGTTTAAACACCGTATAATTCAACTATGTTTTCATTAACACCAAAATATAGTACTTAAAATTTAGTAATATAGATTCGAGTTTGTATAGAAATAATTAGTTTTATCCTTGGTAATGTTGGTTGTGTCAAAACGGTTGTTCTTTATTTTAACGAATAAGGACATCGTATTTTTAGGTAAAAAAACCTTAGTCACTTTAGAACCTTTCGTAAAAGACGGAGGACGAACCACACCTTCACAAAAGGGACGTTTTTCAACAACTTTACGAACTTCTTCACCATTGACCAACCGTTCTCCAGTCCACTTATACCACCTACTCCGTTTTGAAACATCAGATTAAGTAAGTTGAATTTTTTTTTTCATATAAATAAAAATTAACTAACTACTAACGAAATGTCATAACCGAAATAAAGACGGTATATAGTTGTGCTTATCGGTACACACACAATGAGCGAGTCAGCACAGGGTGAGAAACACTGGGACACCTGACATCGGCCGGTCCGAGGAGACAGGCTCCTTGAGAGGTCCGTTCTTGTGGCCCCATCCGACGGTAAGAGAAGACGTCTCCTAGAAGGGTCGGGGCCCTGACTTGGGCCAGAAGGCGTAACGTCCGCGAAAAAGTGGTAGACTCGGTGGTCCGTTCACTGTATCCACACGTACACAGGGGTGAGGGAACCCGGAGGGAGGGTGGAGGGTGGGGAGATCCAACCATGTCTCGGGGTCACAGTCAAGGGACTCAGTATGTTGTGTACAGGTGACCGATAGATAAAATGTATGCCATCACATATACGAAGGTACGATGACAGAAACAAGTTGAAAACTTCTCAACCAACACACTGTACGCCATCCTGTACCAGTACCTCTTAACCCGGGAAAGACAACTGGTATCGGTCGACATGCACCACGTCAAAAGTCACGTAGTGTAACTAAACAACTCGTATGAAAAGTCTCCATTACCGAAGTGGTCCTAAGTCTTTCGTCAACACCTAGTCTACCCGTCGTCTGGTGGTTTGTCACTGGCATTGGTAAAACCCCTCGTTCAAACCGAAACCCTTCACGAAACCTCGAAGAAGAACCAGGTTGGTGACTCGACCAACAGTAGCCAATAGTATACTTTAGGTGAAAAGCAACGAACAGTGTCAGGTTAGTTCTTTAACAAGCAACAACAACGATCTTATTTTCTTCTACTGTGAAGTTTTGACACTAAAAAAAAAAAAAAAACGTCAACGAGTCCCCCGTGGGTGAATGGTTCGAAAAAGTGGAAAGGTTATACCAAGTTTACGACTCACTGGTATCTTACCAGTTACAACTCAAGGAGTCGTTGAAGGGTGTATCAACATTCTTCTAGTCGAAACTTCTAACGAGAATTAAACGGCGACAGTTGAAGGTTACCGTCCAGTGATTGTGAGGAGTAGAAGTTCCGAGAGGAGAGGAAACGTTTTGGAGAACTTGGTGGTGACGTGACACGTAAGTGATCGTCAAGGACCCGGTGTACGTAACAGTTACAACGAACAACAGAGACGACGAAATACTGGGTAAAACTCAAGTTCATTTTTTTAGTGAGTTTAAACGAAAAACAGACGGTAGTAAAAGTATCAGAATTTTATTTATAATTACATTTTATTCTTCGTTCATTATTCAGTAATCGTTTTTTGTACTTCACTATTTACACGTAATTTTACTACATATTGTATTGTAAATAACTCTTGTATAAGGTTATAGTTTACTGTTTAAAGTTGTTGCGTTTTTGGTGTTAATGTAAACGTGATTGTATTATACTCAAAAAAAATCTAAGGTGCAAATTCACTCTAGTATGTTATAAGTAGAAACAGATAGATTGAATAAAGAGAATCGCATTATGACAGATCTAGGTAGTTACAACAACTTTTAATGTGTTAAAGGGAGAAAATACTGACATATTACAAGGTAATAAATATATATAGTGTAAAATAAATAGGTAAATAGGTATCTACTTGTGAATAAAACAAAGATATAGAACCGATAACATTTATTATGACGTTACTTGAACGTTTACGTCTATAAAAAAGTTCTATCACTGAAGAAAAGGAAGTCTACATATCGATCTTTACCTTAACGACTAGTGCACCACCAAGACAAAAATTCAACTCCCCTTTTTAAGTACGACAAAAGGTGTCAACGATATGGTTAAACGGAAAAGTGGTTGTCACGGGTTACAATGGAAAGGAGGTGTGGGAGTGGTCTATTTCCAGAAATAGAAAAACTATTTCGGAAAGATTGTCCACACTCTACGACAGAGTAACACCAAAACTAAACGTAAAGGGGTTTCTAATAACGAAAGGGGAAAAGTGTAGGGATATCCAGTAAAACATACAGAAGAAACCCTTTTACAGATAAGTCAAGAAGACGGGTCGTTTATAATTTTTATAAAACATTGGTAAACATTAATGGTGTATACTCAGATAGTAGACCTTGACGGTATCAACTGTACCTGTAAAGAGTAAGAAGATAACAACCTATAAATCTAACAAAACTTAAACATAATATTTATTGTTATAAGGTTACGTATAAAATTACATATTAAGAAACCGGTATAAATTATAATAAAGGACACTTTCTCAAATCTGTACCGTGGTGACTCAATTTCTAAGACTTATAGTTCTGAAAACTGTGTAGAAAAGAGTAAAGATTTTTTAATATTGAATTTTTTATAAAAAAGAGAAGATATTAAAGTAGTAAAAATAACTTCATATCAACTAAATGTTACAACACAACATTTAATTTTTTATTAGTTGATTATAAACTCTATGTAATATAGATAAAAGACTTTCAAATGTAATGTATAGTACAAAATTTTACCATACTTTATATAGTACATATACTGAATTTTATATGATGATTTACTTAATGTAAAAAATATTACAACTCCAGAAAAATTCGAATAAAAATTAACCTCCTATTAACGAAATGTTATAACACAATCAAAGATGGTATGTGGTTGTACTTAGTCGGTATCCATATGTACGTAGGGGAGAGAGAACTTGGACGAGGGGTGGAGGGAGGTGTAGGGTGGGGAAGTCCAAGAGTGTCTCGTGACTTAAACTCGAGTAAAGTAGACTACTACCTGTCGATCCCATGAAGGTACGGGATTGATAATATTTATCACAATATTACTTGTATCCCTAAGTACACAGAAAAAGTCAAAACCAAAGGAGTCCCATATACGGACCATTACCCTAACAACCTAGTATATCATCAAAATAAGGATCAAAAAGTTCCTTAGAGGTGTGACAAGGTATCACTGATATAGTTAAATGTGAGGGTGGTTGACACGTTCTCACAAGGGAAAAGAGGTGTGGGAGAGGTCGTGAATAACAAACATCTTGTAAACTACTATAGGTGAGACTTGTTAAACTCTACTATAAAGTAACATATAATTTAAATATAAAGAGATTCTTACCCGTTACAACTCGTAGAAAAGTACACAAATAATCGGTAAGTATACAGAAGAAACCTCTTTACAGACAAATCCAGAAGACGGATGAAAAACCAACCCAACAAACAAAAAGACTATAACTCGATGTACTCGACGAACATATAAAACCTCTAAGAAAACAGTCAACAAAATAAACGATAATAAAAGAGGATGAAACTCCCGACAGAAAAATGGAATAAATATCAAAACAAAAGACACGTTCTTCGAAAATTCAAATAATTCCAGAGTAATCGAATCAAAACAAAAATAAAGGCAATAAGATCCTCCACCCAGGTTCTCCTGGAACGACACTAAATTCCTCACACGACGGATACAAAAGGAGATCCTCGAAATATCAAAGGACGTAACGTAAATTCAGAAATTAGGTAAAACTCAAATAAAAACACGTAACACAATCTTCCACAAGGTTAAAGTAAGGAAGTGTACATCAACAGACCAAAAGGGTCCTGGTGAATAACTTCTCCGTCAGGAAAGAGGTGACATTTAAGAAGGGAGGAAACAGTTTCTATTCCACGGGTATTCACGTACCCAAAGAGAGACCCGAAATATAAAACAAGACAACGAGATATAAAGACAAAAACACGGTGATGGTATGACAGAACTACTGAACATCGAAACATCATGTCAGACTTCAGTCCAATTAAGGAGGTCGAGGTAAAAAGAAAGAGTTCTAAAGAAACCGACAAGTCCCAGAAAACTTAAAGATACGTTTAACACTTTACAAAACGAGATCACGACACTTTTTATGGTAACCATCGAACTATCCCTAACGTAACTTAGACATCTAACGAAAACCATCATATCAGTAAAAGTGTTATAACTAAGAAGGGTAGGTTCTTGTACCATATAGAGAGGTAGGCAAACACACCGGAAACTGAAGAAAATAGTTACAGAATATCAAAATACGTATGTCCAGAAAACGGAGAAATTCTTCCAAATATAGATCCATAAAATAAGAAAAACAACGTTACCACTTACTCTGAATTAAAAATTAGTGGAATTAAAAATAAAGACTAAAAAGTAACAATGTATATCCTTATGTTCATTAAAGACGTATAATAAAAATATAGAATACTGAAATGATATAAGTAACTAAGTCAAGTCAAGTCAGTGAGTGACACGCATTATAGTACAGTAGACGTTTGTTACTCTCAAAATGAAGAAAAGGTTAGACCTAAGGGAAATCAAGAAAAAGAAGAGACTAACAACACTGATCCTGAAGGTTTTGATGCAACTTATCATCACGACTCTCACCCGTGAGAACAGAATAAGGACTAGAATCTACTTTACGAAAGTCAAAAGATAGTGACTCTTACAAACGATACCCAAACAGTATATTCAGGAAATAATACAACTCCATACTAGGAAGGAGTCCTAACTAACTCTAATAGTATACCAAAAATAGAAAGTCAAACAATCATACCACATAGTGTAACTAACTAAATACATATAACTTCTTAGGAACATAGGGACTCTATTTCGAGTGAACTAGTGTTACATACTACAAAAATTACACAACAACCTAAGACAAAAGATCTTAAAACAACTCATAAAAACGTAGATACAAGTAGTCACTACAACCAGATATTAAAAGAAAGAAAAAAAAAAAAAGCACACCGTAGAAACAGACCAAAACCATAGTGTCACTATCACAGGAGTATATTACACAAGTATTCAGAAGGAAGGAGACGTTAAAATACTTTCTCAAACTCGTCAATCGAGCAGAGATTTGAAAATCATTTCAAGTGGTCACCTCAGTAGATCGGGACCCGAAAACAAACAAATTACAATTCGAGAAAACAACTGAAAATGTAAATAAAGGTTTAGGTCGGGGAGGAACAACTCCATGGTCTGTCGGTAATGACGTCCAACCCAAGGTTCCCCAGTCCAACCCCACCTCATCGAAGGAGATGAACATGGTCCATCCGTCGTTGGTACCTCAACCAAAATTTGTTTCCAGATCCCCCGTTTCCCGTTCCGTCTCTCACTAAAAAGACTCCTTTACATCTTGATCGGACTTGCCGGACTCCATCAAACCTAAATTTTACGTATCGACACCGAAGTTATTCCGACCATATCGTCGACCCCCCGTTAACCTCTCTACCCTATAAACCCCAACAGTGTTACTAAGCCTCGTATCACGACCGTAAATCGCCCATTCCCGTTCTTTTTGATCTCCACAGTGTACCGAACTCTGATGAGAGAGTTTCATTAAAAAGTCTGGGATTACAGTCATTGAGAGGGTCACTGTGTGTGACCCGATCAAAACACGACTACATAGATTTGAGGTTCCCGGTGAGATATAAGACAAGGAAAACGGTAATTCCTGGTATTTTAGTATTTCATCGAGAAATGACATGTCACCTTTACTTGTGTAACATTTAGTTGGTATAAGGTTATATAAAAAAAAATTACATGTAAAGTTACTACTACCCAACTCTTATTTTCCTCTTTTAAATATAAATAATTTTTGGATAATACATGACTTATTAAAATAATCAAAGGATACTAACGACACTGTCTAATGGGATTTGATCCACCGAATCTTATTGTCTGGAGAGAGTGTCAATACCTCCGGGCTGGAGACTTTAGTCCCACGGTCGAAAACCTCCTCGACATAAGGACGGTGTCCGAGATCCCTTCCTACGTCGGGGACTAGGAGGTCGCAGACCATCGACGGTCGAAGGGAACTGAACCCGAGGAAAGGAGGTCAGAGACTGGGGTCACCGAAGGAGGAGAGGAAATAGAGTGAGAAAGTATTCCTGTGAGCAGTAACCTCAAACCTGGGTGGACAGGTTCGGTCTTACTGGAAGATTAGAGTTTCAGGAATCGATCTACAGTTTCTGGGAAAAGAGTTTGTTAATACCTGAAACTCCTGATCTTACCCCGATAGAAACCCCGAAGGGACCACCGAGTCACCAATTCTTAGGTGGACAATCACGTCCTCTGTGTCCTCGGTACCCAAGTCAGGGACCCAGTCTTTCTAGGGGACCTCCTTCTTTACCGGTGGGTGAGGTCATAAGAACGGACCTTTTAAGGTACCCGTCTTCTCGGACCGTCCGACGTCCAGTTCCTCAACGTTTCTCAGTCTGTACTGACTCGTTGACCCGTACACACGTACGTGTGTGTGCACCTATAGAAACGTCTCACCACTCGGTAGAAAGTCGGGTGATGCGAAATAAGGTCTTAACGCAATTTAAAAGGTCGTTAGAACACTACCCCCCCGTAGTAATCGAGAACAACTATTTACTTCTTCTACTTTAAATCTTTCTTATTTATGAACCGGATCCACAGGACCACAGAAGGTCTCGACTCTAAGTGGGGTTTCGAGGACGGTGGACCTACGTGACAACCATCCGAGGCGACCATGGACCAGTCAATGTCCCACGACAGGAAGGATTACGTTTTCATTGTCGTCACAAGTGTCCACTGGAACATGTGAGGTGACTAGAACCGGATTTTCTTCATTTTCAAGAGATGATTTTCTCGTAAGGTGAATTATATTCTTATTTTATGTCAGCTCGTTAATTGACATAAGATATTGTTAAGGTTTATCCATAGGTTGATTGGATTTAAATCTGTAAGTACGCTACAAGGTTTTCACGGAAAAAGGTAAAAGAATAGGGGACTTTTCTTTTTCTGTGTAAAGAAGTCGGGTCAAATTAAATAAGAAAGTTGTAAACAACTCATGGAGGATATTAAATACCAGATTGGAGAGTACTTTAGGAAGAAGGGGATAATACCTATAAAATTAAAATCACATTCTTATGTAAACTTGAGTGTGTTTTTTTCCATATTTCTATAAGACCGTCAAAGATGTAGGACTTAATAAAAAATTAGATGAAATACCTCATAATTGAAAAACAAAATGAGAAAAGGAAACGAATTTAAATCCTACAAAATTTATCGCAATTCTGAAATGTATTGACGTTGACCAATCAAGATTTTTAACAAAAAGAAATTTATTTCGAACAAAAATGTTAAATCTAAATCCTTTCCAAACATTGTCCAAGTCCCAAGTGTAAGTTTAGTCCAGGTAGTTTCGTTAATATTTTATTTCTCTTATAGTACTACAAAAGTTTCTATCGAAAAGGAAGATAGTCCCTACTCAAAAAGTTGTCTATATGTAGGGTCACGGAGTCCTAACTTTGTAGAATGTATAAGTTTTTTAACCATTAAATCTTGGTATCGTGGAAAATCCCTTCTCTATCTAAAGAACTTTTCGAACACACAAATTCCTTTATTGTATAAATTACTTGAGTATGTGTGTTTATTGTAGACAATAGTGACTAATCCCTTTAAATCACCTTGACGTTTTTAACTTTACTGTAATTAAACAGGTGTGACCTCTCCTAGACGTCTTCTCTGGGCACAAATCTACGAAATTTTACATTTATCACGGGTAGTCCCTCGTATCGGAGTGAAGTGTATTACCCAAAAGTCTATTTGTTCATCCCCCTCAAACGTGATTAAGATATCCCCGTATTAATTTTTATTAATCTTTTGTTTGGGATGTATAAAATATTTTACTGAAGTTCTTTTGTCTAAAACGTAAAAGTCTCCCACCATTCGTGCATCGTGTCCGAACCCCAGACTCCAGGGGTCACTGTGTTCGAAGGAAGGAACACGTTTGGACGGTTATGTGAAAAGTTTTTTCTTTTCTTCTTTTGTAAATGTTTCCTATCAGAGGTCCCCGTTCTTCCATACGGAAATTACTAAGTCTGGAACCGTTGGTAGTTATTCATACGATCACTTTCTGTTGTTTCTCATATTATATGTATAACGTTTAGGTCCTTATATGATGACATCTATCTGTCTACCTACCTGTCTATCTATTTAGCACCACTTTACTTTTTCATCCGTCTTACTGGTAACGATATCCAAAACGATATTACTGTTTATTATCGGTTTAGAGTCACGTCGACGTTTATAAATAGAGAATAAGTGCAATGTGCTCCCGACATCCAGGTGACCTGAACACGACTTAAACCGACGTGGGATACACAGAAAGAGACCCTGGGTTCATCTTTCTCGTCGACGATAGACCCCGAACGTTATGAGTATCACCTCCCGTCTTCAACTCTCCATCTCGGTCGGTGGGATCTCGCAGTATTAAAAGACGATTTTGTATCACGCAAAGAGGAAACGAGTGGAAGACAACCGGTTTCGTTCAGGTTTCAGTCGTCCTGAAACGTTTGAAACTCTTTCAAACAACGTAATGTTCCTTCACACCGATTTCACCTCTCCTTACTTTTCAACACTTGTTTATTTATAAATAGTGTGGATTGTACATCTTTTGTCGTGTTATTATACTGGTCATGTAAATACAATTTCTTTTGTAATACTAATAATTTGTGAATCCCTTAAAGTTGTCTTTTGAGGTCAGTCACCACCTGAGTTCAAAATACCCCGAATTTATGTACGTTAAAAACACTAGGAGAAATCTTTTACACTAGTTTATGAGGATAAAGTTTTGATCTCTGGGACTTCAAATTAATAGAAGTACTATTTAAGTTAAAACGGAAGTCTTATATACAACCTTTTTGAGACTAAGATAAGTAGTCATTTTAACATCGTTTTACATATAACGACAACAAGTTAACGAGTCAATACAGGCTGTAAAACACTGGGGTACCCGACGTCGGGGTGTCCGAAGAGACAGGAAGTGACAGAGGACCCCAAACGATTTTGAACGTAGTAGGTGAAATTTTGAAAATGACCGTGTTTAAGAAATTTTTAATTTATGAGCAAAAATTATCCGTTTACCAGTAAATAATTAAACCTAAATTATATTATTTTATTAGACAGAAGGGCTCCGGTATCTCCAGTGTCTGAATTTCCTTCCATTCTTAAGGGATCTCCAGACGTAGACTTCTTTTGCTGAAAACAAGTAAGTTCCTTAGGTTGACCAACAGTAACAATTTATATAATACTGGGTACTACTGGGGCCTTCTATCGATGACACTTCTGGGTTCTAAAAACGATTTTATTTGACTACAGAAAAAAGTCGGATATGTTTTTCATTAAATAAAGAATATTTAAAAGACGTGAGGGGTTATAACAACTCTTATTACTTCCTTACCATACTAAAAGTTCGGTCCATTCAATTTTGATTTGTTATTCTTCTCTTATTCCGACTGTATACAACTTCACATACCACAATTAGGGTCTAGGTAGTCATCCAATTCTGGATTCCTATTACACTTTCTACCTCCAATCTTTCTTGTGGAGGGTTCAGAAGTAGTGAGATGAGAAGTGACCCCCACCATCCGTTACAGGGGGGTAGTCACAGGTTTAGAAGTCTTGGACACTTATACAATCCCTGGAACGTTTATACCAAGGTTAATGTCTGGACTTTATCTCCTTTAATAGGACCTTATAGGTCTACCAACCTACCGTAGTAGTTGAGCTACCTGTACTCAGACTCATTCGAGACCCTCAACCATTACCTGTCCCTTCGGACCTCGCGACGTCGGGTACTCCAACGTTTCTCATTCTGTGCTGACTCGCTGACTTGGCTTGACTAACTCTACTGTACGAATCAGCGAGTCAACATAGACTGAGACACTAAGGTACCTGATATCACAGACGGTCCCAGGAGACAGGTACTTTAAGAGGTCCGTTCTTATGACCTCACCCATCGGTAAGGGAAGAGGTCCCCTAGAAGGACTGGGTCCCTAGTTTTAGTCCAGAGGACGTAACGTCCACATAAGAAATGGGTGATTCGGTGGTCCCTTCGGGTCTCTTATAGGTCTACCCGGAGTAGATTACTGTCTTGAGAAAGTTTCGTCTTTGGGAAAAGGTCGACACGATCCTATTTCTCTGCACTACTGGTATCCCAGTCACGCTGAACCCTTTCTCTGAGTTGGACGTCACGACTGGAGATTTTCGTTTGTGTCGGAACGACTGTGCAACTAAAATCAGGTCACTCCAAGAAGACATCCAGTTTTCAGAGTATTCACAGGTCATTCACACAAAGAAATTCGGTGTTTAAAACAACGTTAAACAATGACATCGGCATTTTTCGCTTGTGTGAACCACTTCGTCCCTTCATTGTGTAAGTCTACCACGGAAGGTAAAGGACCACACTTGCGAGGTCCCTCGAGTTTAGGGGTTTAGAGTCGAGGGTTCAAAGATCCAAGAGGGTCCATGTATGCGGTGGTGGGACGATGCCTGATGGTGAGTCCGCACAAAAGGTTGGGTCTTTAGAGAAGATCAATAGAGGAGGTCAAAGGGGTCAAACACAAACACTTCACTGTAAAGTCTAGGAGAATCAGACTAATAAGACACACTCTATTTCACCCTTTTGTGTGAAACCGTCGGGGCACCCAGTGTAAGAAGTCACACTAGTTCGACAAACATCACCTAGTCCCGTTACAAACCCTTCATGTAAGTAAAAGGTGACCATGTCACAAACTGTTAAACCTAACAAGTACGACGACTTTGTCTCTCGTCTCTTGCAATTCACGAAGACACCAGGTCCTTTATAAACTTGACAAACTGCCGTAAGACTAATTTAAGTGACTTTGGAACACCGTTGTGTACAGACATAAAACAAAACAAACAAAAGACGACCTGTATGAAGACACGTTTAGTTCAATAGACAGAGTGAGGTTTCCCCTATGTGTCCTTCTTTGGAATCTCCTTTGAAATTAATTTTTGTTTCCGTTCTCACTCAGTAAACCTTCTTAATCCCTTTTTATATCTTATCTACGTTTCCATTTCTTACCCGACTAAGACTTCGTAACAAATTTTATCAAACTTACTTTTACCAGTAACTGACCTCCATTTTTTTGTCAGTGTGTATTCGATATTGCTTACCAAATGAAACGTGTGTTTTATCCGACTTTTTTCCCAAGTTCGTCGTCACTTCCACACAATTTATTTACCCGATTGAGATGACTCTTTGTTGACTTTAGGAGGACCTCTTTCTTTATTATTTCGGTAAACGGTTTATTACTTGGTCTTACTACTCGAAACATCAGTAACCGCAATATGTCAACGATATATTATAAAATTATATGGAATTATGTATAAGCAAAAGTTGTAGTTTCCTAAATTATTACGACTTTCCTCACAAATCGTAGGAGTGTCTCGAATTAAAGACCTAAAGTCGACACGTAGTGACTTGTTTGTCTTACATTATAATTACCTCGAGACGAAACGGGTCTTATAACTGATAAATATTATAATGTCAGTAATTTTTCTTCGTCGTCAAATGACTATGTTAAATTTATGATCACCAACCTTTTTCTCTTCCAATAAACACAAGGATTTAATCTCTGTAAATAAGTACGGTTGAAAGAAAGGTGATATTACCTTCACCTTCGCTGTTCTTATATAACACATAAAGGGGACCTCTTTGTCGATTGACATCGTGTCTCGAGACCTGAACCACGGTCCTGTGGACCCAAAGGCAGGGACAAGGAGACCAAGACCGTGACTGTTGTGAACCTACGGAGGATCTCGTCCAAGACATGGACTTTTTGTCTCTATTACAATGGACAAAAACAGACTAAGTGTTTTACTCCATTGCACTATATGACGTTCCATTTTCACGAAACGTTTAAAATTTCCCAGGATAGGTAATCCCAGGAATGTAATCCGAATTTTATATATATATTTTGTCATGAATTTAGTAACTTTATGGTTAAGTCGTATTTACATTTAACAATATTGTGAACCAGCTCAAAAAAATTATAAATTAAAATACTATCAAAGTACTAGGACCGGAATGGTAGTTGAATCCGACACAAGTAAGTATCACTACAATTGATATGTTCTTATAAACCTTTTATTTATAACAGAAGAGGTATCAAACCGGATCTCAATCCGAAAAGGAAAACAAAACTCAAGAGAATATAACCAACAACTGTCAGTTTAGCATATAGGTATTTCCACATTCTTATTTACGATTTAAGTAACTAAATGACTGGTCCTTTATAATTAGTGTATATAATACACGGATCGTGATATGTTTCATGATAAGTCATTTGAGTGTTTTACTCGTCAAAATAAAAAAAGGAGAAGATTTACCTGAGTGAGAAACAGACTTAATTAGTTTAGTTGGTCATCCAAAACCCAAAGGACATCTGTGTCGAATTTACAGTGAAAGATAGAAGTTTGACGATAAAACTCTTGACCACTACACATCCACCTTTTGTGAAATGATAAATCTTTATCTCATGATATGTCATTCAGAATAATCTGTCAACAAGAGTGAAACATCCAAAGTAAATTGAAAAATAATGTCTTTTAAAATTTACACGTATTCGTACACTGCATTCTTCGGGAGTATGTGGATTGGTTCCGAGTTGTTAATTACTAAGTGACAATTAGAATGAAGTGGAGATGGGAGTTGTGAAGGGATGGGGTATAGTAAGACCTAGTTCGTAGTCCCTAGTACATTAAATTACGAATATAAAAAGTCGCATATAAAGATTTTCTATTCCTAAGTGTGGGGAGGGGGGTTATTGGTGATATCGTAATCATGATCACAATAAACGAGTGAGTACAGACTGAGAAACGCTGGGGTGTCTAACATGGAGTGGTCCGAGGAGACAGGTACCCTAAGAGGTCCGTTCTTACGACCTCATCCAACGGTAAGGGAAGAGGTCTCCTAGAAGGGTTGGGTCCTTAGTTTAGACCCAGAGGACATAACGTTCGTCTGAAAAAATGGCATGATCGATGTCCCTTCAGGGATGATCACGTAATATTGTGGGTTTTATTTTAATTGTTTTGAGGAATTATCATAGTTTGTAAGTCACACATAAGGTTAAAGGTTGATAAAAAATGATAATACTAAAAACGTCAAACAAAGTAAATCATAAGTTTATTCCCGGTGTGTAACGTTAAACAGCTTTACGGAGAATTAAGATAAAATTAGAAGTTGAGAGAGAAAAAGGAGGGGGAACGTTTAATAAACAACTTCTTTGACCCAGTAAACAGGGCACCAGAAAAGATGTCGGATCTATAATGACTCACGTTGGACAACATATCAAATTAAACAAAAAGTCAGAATACACAAAGGACTCATAATCATCAATTTTTATATAGACGTACATTGTAGAAAAAAATATTATTTGAAAAATAAAATCTTATCAAACGATATGTCTTTTTACACTTCTGTCATGGTTTTCAAGTGTGGGTCAAAGGGGATACCAGTTGTGGACTTTAATCGTACTATGTAAACAATATTAATTATTTGTTTATAACTATGTAGTACTAATAGATTTTAGGTACGAAATAAGTCTACGACAATCACGAGTGGATTACAGGAAAGAGACAAGGTCCTGGGTAAATCCTTTCACACAACGCGACTCGACAGTATAGAGGAACCGGAGGAGAACTGATACTGTCAAATAGTCTGGAAAGAATAAAAACTACTGGAATTGTCACAACTCCCCATGGTCCCTCCGTAAGACATTTTACAGGGGATTGACCCTACAGAGTAATTTGACCCTAAATTCTCGAAACCCCTCCTTCTCATGTCTTCATTTCACGGTAAAAGTAGTTTCCATGTAGGATATGTGTACAAAATAGTGACAACTATTATTGGCACCAGTAGACCGACTCCAACACAAAAAGTCCGAAGAGGTAATATTTGGATGAGAAAAATAGGGGAGAAAGGGATATCATGGGAAAGCTTCCTTGCGAGAAAGACTTCGGGGATAAGTCTCACCTCTAAATGAGCCGTAGAAGAAATCCACCTCATTGATGTATATAATAAATTTTAGGAAGAATTAAAAAGATAAATAACTTATATATAAATTAGTAAATTAGTACACAAATATAGTCATACCTGAGTCCCAATAAATAAAATATGAAAGCCAATATTAGGTTTTGATACAATAAATAAAACAACGAGTTTTATAAGGTCGAAACCAGAAACCCTCGAGAAATGTCCACCAAGTAAACAGTCTGGGGGCGGTAACACACACTCCCCCTCCTCCGTTCCACATACAAAATTTATGGAGGAATGAAAGACCGTCTGTTCTATGGGGTTCGAGTAATCCTTATAAGGGACGGAGGTAGGATCTTAGTCAGTAAAGAGGTTCCTCTGGACCAAAGAAGATAACCTCTTAATTTCTAGACCCGTGGTTTAAATTATTTTATAAAATTTTGGTAAGAAAACGAAGGTAATTCAACCAAAACTTTTGAAACCTAATAAAAACAATGTCAAAATAACATTCAAAAACTATTGAAATATCAAGGTTAAACGTTTTCAGTAAAAATCATTTTTTGAAGACGGATATAACTTATACCTCGGAAAATAAAATTCGTTCATTAAACGTGCCAAAACAAAGATACATACAGAAATAATTTGAGTCTCAGACTTTTGTACTTAAAAAGATGTAACACGGGTAAGTTAGTCGAACTCACCGATAAACCAATTCACTACGACTCACATATCCTGGAAACTGACAAAAGATTTTTTGAAAATCACTTAGTTGATTTATAAAACTGTAGAATATTAATGTTTCATAGATTTCTTTCATCTATTTATTCGTTTATAGTATTCCTCACTAATACAAATCGAGACACTTTTAGTAGGTCAATTTTAAAGTACTTACAAATTGAAGATACCATCTGAAAAGACGTATTGATCCATTTAGTCATCGTTTTTTAAAGTAACATTTTAAATACTTCACAAAGAATTCTTTTATTTGTCACCTTTAAAAACATGGAATATGGTCTTCTTATTTTCTTTTGTAACAGTTCCTCACAGTAAAGATATATCTTATATGATCGATGTAAAAAAGTCAATAACCAATCTCCAGAGAAATATATTATATAAAAAATTTCGATCCAAATATTTTCACTAGTCCTAAGGTTTCCGTCCGATGGGATCGTTTTTTGAATAGTTGATAGATGTCCCCCGTTCAGAGGAGACATTTTACTCAACATCTCTATTTGACCAAGTATACCTATTTCACTTTCACAATCATTAAGTCAGTACAGGTCGAGAAACGTTAGGGTACCTGATATCGGACGGTCCGGGGTCTTAAGAGGTCCGTTCTTATGGTCTCACCGATCGGTAAGGGAAGAGATCTCCTAGAAGGGTTGGGTCCCTGACTTGGGTGGCAGAGGACGTAACGTCCGTCTAAGAAGTGACAGACCCGGTGGTCTCTTCGGAACATGTACCTTTCATGAATTGTATATGTAGATGTTCATACACACTATATACCATATAGATGTGTATATCCGTATACACACAAAATTTATAAATGCATACACACGACACGTACGATTCACGAAGTCAGTACAAGTTGAGAGACACTTTGATACCTGACATTGGGTGGCCCGAGGAGACAGGTACCCCAAAAGACCTCACTTAACTTATGACCTCACTTTTCTTATGACCTCACCCAACATGCGGGAGGAGGTCCCCTAGAAGGGTTGGGTCCATAGGTTGGACGTGTAGAAGACAGACGACGTAACCGTCCGCCCAAGAAATGGTGATCGAGGTGGGTCCTTCGGGGTATGTATATACACACACACATATATATATACATATGTGTGTGTGTGTATATATATATATGTGTGTACATATATATATGTGTGTGTGTCATACATTTAGGATCGGGGCCACCGAGTCTGTCGTTTCTTAGGAGGACATTACGCCCTCTGGACCCAAGCTAGGGACCAAACCCTTCAAGGGAACCTCCTCCCGTACCGTTGGGTGACGTCATAAGAACGGACCTCTTAGGTACCTCTCTCCTCGTACAGCCCGATGTCAGGTACCCCAGTGTTTCTCAATCTGTACTGACTCGTTGTTTCTTATCGTGTCGTGTCGGGTCGGGTAGGTTTACAAGTTATTGTCATTAGGACGGTATCAATTATACGAAAGAGGTTTAGTTATAACGTTCCCATAACAACTCAAAAAGAGAAAGTGTAAAGAATCATACACTGGAAACGAGTAAGACGGGTTCCGTAATCCCAATACAATATAGACCTTACGTTTTTATCTCCGAAAGTTAAATGTCGAAAAGTATAGGTTTCGTCCTTACGTTTCGTCCCCAAAACTTAGACGTCCTTCTTTTATTAGGATTTTAGGTCCAAAACAGTTTTCTGAGACGTTCAAAGGTTTGACAAAATCGAGGTACAACTGAAACAGGTGTCGTCAATAGTTTACGGACCCCCCTAAGTCCTGTTCTGAATTCCCTTCTGGAGTATCAAACGGTTCCGGTGTCTCTTAAGTCTGATAGAGAAAACAGGACCCCTTCTAAACGTCGTTCTCCTCTCTCTGTCTCTACTGTTCTTTCTGGGTGAGGGTTGGTAGCGAAACGTCCGTCTTCGACGAGGTCTTCCCTTCCACGAAATTTCTACGATTTGTGGGAATCTTCGTCTTCCGGAAACGAAACGAGGAAGACGCCCTGAGACCCTCCTCTGTACCCTACTGTCACCGTGGGTGTTGTCGCAGACCACATTTCTTCAATAGATCTGGAAATCCCAGACCTGAGTGCCGAGGGGACCGGACACACACCGGACCCGACACACACCGCTCGTTCCCTAGGTCTTCACTTACACACAGGACCACCCCTTTTGTCTTTAGGTCTTTCCGGGTCACCTGGTTATGCTAAGTACCACTCCGTATCTCCGTTTACCAGGTGACCACACACAGATGCACCACTGAGTGTCCCGTGTACACTGGTAGTCGTTGGGTGACAGTACGCAGGTCCCTGGTCTGGTCCGTAAGTCGACTTCTCTCGTCCCTCTCAGGTACCTCCAGTGGTAGACTTAGGAGTGGTGACGAGGGGAGTGGAGGTGGGAGGAAGGCACTATAGTCCTGACACAGAACCTCGATTCCTTCATCTTCTCTTTTAAGAATTTATTAATCGTAAAAGGGGTTTCTGTGACTCATTTGATGGGTTTAAGTCAGTGTCACTTAGACATTTATATTTTGGGTGAGTGATAGTCTCGATCTGTTCGTCACCCGTGTCGAGTCGGGACCCGGTCCTTCGGTCCTGTGTCTGTTCTCCGGTTCAAGTCCGGTTAATGTTCGGAGGTTCATCTTCTTTGGTCCTCTACTCTGGTCGCCTAAGTCGAGTCTTCAACACTTTCCCTTCGGTTCACCACCGTCTCCTGGTCTAGACTCGTACTGGAGGGGAGAATCCCTTGTCCCTGATGTCAGAGGTCCTCACTGTTGTCGGGTCCTGACGGACTGCAAAAGGAATCAACCCACATACTGTGTTTTCCAACATATAGATTTTCGTCAAAGTGGACCTTCATACGTAACTCATTCTGATAATCATCGAACCTCTCTCTCGGAACTTAATTTTAATTCTTCGTATGCAGTCTCAACTCTTTATGTCTTTCCTATTTAGTATTTCGATTCACTCTAGTCCTAGTAAGTAAGTACTCTTTTGAAAAGAGTTTTAAAGTTTAACTCCTTTCTCTCGGAAACGTTCTTAGACCCCCTTTTTTAACGAAGTCCTTAAGATTTTCCGGTCCATTGGTATTTATATTTACCCGAGTATAAATACCATGGATCCTCTACGGTACAAAAAATAGTCCATTATTTCCTCGGGAACAATTGGTAGGTATCCTTACGTCTGTATATCTACCTGGAAATTTTACTCGTGTGTTGACTATTTGGATAAACGTCCCGTCGTTTACCTCCCCGTCTACATCTCTTGTCTGAATATCTATATCCATCCGCCTTCCTTCCTTTCTCTCTCTCTCCTTTCCTCTCTCTTTGTACCTTCGTATATGCGATGATATACATTTTGTCTATTGGTTCCCTTTAAACAACATATTGAGTCCGTTGAGTTTGGACCGAGACATCACTAGATCCACCCATACTTCCCCACCCTCCACCCTCCCTCCATACTCTACCTCCCGGTATGTATGTGGATACTGACTGAGTACAACTACATACCGTCTTTGCTTGTGTTATAACATTTCGTTAGCAGGAAGTTAATTTTTATTTATTTAAATAATCTTTTGTGTGTTATTACCCCACCATACCCTCGTATCTCTTTCCTGTACCACCCCACGTAAAAAATGGGACTGGGACGGTCGTACACAGAACGACTAGTTTGTAAAGGAATTATGCATAAGTACCTCCTGGACGTTTCACCCTCCAACAGGACCTCTTGTATCTTTACTTACCTCCCCCCCTACAACGGTCCACCCGAAGGACCATTCGCGTTATAGATTTAACTCTGGTAGTGAAGTACCGCTTATCTACCCCTCTGTTATCTTTCACTGTCTATAAAAAAACCCAAGGTTTTAGTGACGTCTACCACTGACGTCGGTTTTTTAATTATCTACGAATAAGGAACCTTCTTTTCAATACTGGTTGGATCTGTCGTATAATTTTTCGTCTCTGTAATGAACCGGTTGTTTCCAGGTAGATCATTTCCGATACCAAAAAGGTCATCAGTAAGACTTACACTCTCAACCTGATATTTCTTTCGACTCACGGCTTCTTAACTACGAAAACTTGACACCACAACCTCTTCTGAAAACTTTCAGGGAACCTGACGTTCCTCTAGGTTGGTCAGGTAGGATTTCCTGTAGTCAGGACTCACAAGTAACCTTCCTGACTACAACTTCGACTTTGAGGTTATCAAACCGGTGGACTACGTTTCTTGACTGAGTAACCTTTTCTGGGTCTACAACCCTTTCTAACTCCCGTCCTCCTCTTCCCCTACTGTCTCCTACTCTACCAACCTACCGTAGTGACTGAGTTACCTGTATTGACACTCATTTGAGACCCTCAACCACTACCTGTCCCTCCGGACCGTACGACGTCAGGTACCCCAGTGTTTCTCGACCTGTGCTGACTCGCTGACTTGACTTGACTTTAACTCTGGACTTCCTTATGTGTCCACTTAGTCTCCCACTTCCACTAGGTTCAGCTCCTTTGTCGTACCGGTTTCTGGACCTGCCCTTCTCCCGACGAGCGACCCCTTAGGCGTGCACAGACTCAGTGGGACTCCTACGCGTCTTTCCTCCACCCCTACACCGTCTCACTCGTCTCTAGGGGACCACTGTCCCCTGAGTCTGGCTCCCTCGGCCCCTTCTCCTAGCTACGTTCTCGAGAAGTCGTTCACGTTCGCTGTCCCGAACCCTGACTCACCCGGAGCCCCGTCTACTTCTCCGCGAGTCTTGTTCAGGTCGAAAGACAAAACTCGTTGACCACCACGCCAAATGGGCCTTTTCGTTGGGGTCTCTGTCTCGTTCGTCCACTCGTTCCGTTTCCGTGTGACTCAAGTCGACCCTGAACGACTCAAACTTTAAGGACCCTCTTTAGGTTTACCTCGGGACGTCTTTGTCAACCGAGAAACCTAGACCCGACCTCTACGTTTAAACTGTCACCAGTCAGATTAAATTCTACGGACTGATAATTTTTTGTCACTGGCACAGGACAAGAAACGGAGTTATCTCGACACCTTTTACCAGAAATAAAAAGTTTAACGTATGGTATTTTTGTTTCAAAGTTTCATATCACACTTGATCCTTATAGTAAGAATTATAATTTATCCATGAATCATTAATTTTTTCTTTAGTCGAATGACTAAAGTTTACAATCCACGAAAAACTATAATACATAAAAGGTTGTTTTAGTAATTTACGTACGAACGAAATTTATATATAACAAGAAACATTAGAATGTTAATTTTACGAAATTATAGAGATTAAAGAATAATTACAAGTACCTTAACTCTATATCTATAAAAAGTTCGGTGTTTAGTTCAAACTTAGTAAAGAATGTCTTAAGTCAAGTAAACACTCCAGTAAAGTAAATAATTATAAAGAATACAAAATAACCCTATATTAACCGTATATTGTAACACGTTAAAATTGCACATACACTCAAATAAAGAAAAATTCGTTTAAAATCAAAAAATAATTAAACCGACGTGACATAGAATCAACGACGTATACCCTAGATCAAGGGACTGGTCCCTAGCTTGGACCCGGGGGACGTAATCCTCGAGTCTCAGAATTGGTGACTTGGTGGTTCCTTCAGGGCTCCAATAAAGAAATGTCTCATCGAAGTAGGTCCGTATGCACTCATGGTTTTAAAACTCAGAAAGTAACAGTTATTTAACCCTTTTATGATCGTACCTTGTTGGAACTAACCATACTAACCCCGGAATAAATATCGACATGTCATTTGAACGGTGTTTGGGTCATTCGACGTCATGTGACCTTTACAGAAACTAAATTTTTAGGACTAGTAACAAGGGAAGAGGTATCTTGGTCCACCCGACTTCTAGTCTGACGCTCGGAACTCGGAACGAACTGGTACTCCGAGACGTACCTGTTAGTACCCGAAACGGGTTCCGACTGTAACGAACTGACACTCGGGTCACAGATGTTCCAGTTCGGGAATGATTTTGGGACCTGTTGTACGGGACACAAGTGACACCCAAAAAATAAACTACGTTTACCTTATCAACCCGATCTGTCTCTCGGTTGAATACATTTACAGAATTCTTCTGTTAACAGAACGGTACATACTCAAAAACAAAATAGCATGACAATGTTTTGAAGGTTCCCTTAACACTGTATTCGATTCGTGAACTTTAGACAAATGGTTAGATTACGTAGGTCTTAAGGACAGACGGTATGTATAAGTATCGAACCGTTTCAGGGTCTCCCACTCTTAAGATATAGTTTCGACCACACAAACAGTGAACACTTTCCACTCAAACCCGTTGATAACATACCTTTACCGTACTTTTATGATAAACCTCAAAGTTGAAATTTAGGTTTATAGTCTTTGAAATTTTAACAATTTGAAACATGTCATCCGTTTTAACTGGAAAGATCTAGATGGTCGACATAAGTGACGACAACAACAAGTCGGCGAGTCAGCACAGGCTGAGAAACACTGGGGTACCTGACATCGTCCGAAGGGACAGGAAGTAGAGGGTCTCGAACGAGTTTGAGTTCTAGTAACTCAGTCACTACGGTAAGTTCGTAGAGCGGGAGACGGCAGGGAAAGAGGTGGACGGAAGTCAGAGAGGTTGTAGTCCCAGAAAAGGTTACTCAGTCGAGAAGAGTAGTTCACTGGTTTCATAAATTTTTGGTCCTCTTTCAGAGTTTTCTTTCTTTCCCCACCCCAAATCACTGTAGATCTTTTACACTGAGTGAGTGGTCTTTTCTCTATAAAATAAAAGTGAAAGAATACAATCGCCCCCTGCTAACAAACGAACAAAAAATCAAATAAATAATTTTTATCTCATACTTTTTCTACATCTTTAGATAGTCGAATGTAAAAACCTTATTACTATTTTGTCTTGGAAACGTTTCGACATTCATCTATATGTAAATTTTTAGTGTGTCGTAAGTAACCCGAAAAGGATCCTCATCTGACTGATGACTTTTTTTTTTTAGATACTTCCTTTGTCTTCCGTTCCGAATACACCAGTTGTAAAAAATGTCGATTTTGTTAACAAACTAAATTTAGACTGAAAGGACTACGTAAATAAGTCTATACCCATATCTACCAATTACACTTTACATTGAAACTTCAGTGGATATTCTTGCATCTGACGGTCTGTCAAATTTATCACAAGAACTTACTTAAAAAATCGAACTTTATAGGTACACCGATTTATAGGTTCCCGAAGGGAACATCGAGTTAGTCATTTCTTAGACGGACGTCACGTCTTCTGGGCCCAAGCTAGGGACTCAACCCTTCTAGGGGACCTCTTCCTTTACCGTTGGGTGAGGTCATAGAAACGAACCTTTTAGAGTACCTGTCTCCTAGGACCATCCGACGTCAGGTACCCCAGCGTTTCTCAACCCGTACTGACTCACTGATTGTGAATAATGAATAGGTACACCATCGATCAACTAGTTTATAGAATAATTATGTATAAATGATTTCCGGATGATACACGAGTTAACAAGATCTCCTATGTCTCTTTAGGAGATCTTGTAACAGGGATAGATCCCTCGGAAACATAAGGTCGTTCTATTATAGTCCCGAAGGGACCACCGAGTCACCATTTCTTAGGAGGACGGTTACGTCCTTTGGGTCCAAGTTAGGGATCAAACCCTTCTAGGGGACCTCATCATTAACCGCCGGGTAAGGTCATAAGAACGAACCTTTTAGGGTACCTGGATCCTCGTACCGTCCGATGTCATGTATCCCGACGTTTTTCTCAGTCCGTACTGAATCAATGATTTGTTGTTTTTGTTCTTGTTCTATTGTTGTTACAATGTACTTGTTGTCAGTAAATGGTAAGTCCGTTCCACACTACTTCCAGTTTATCTGACTTTTCTCACTTATAGAACTTTCAAGTTCCCTTCTTTTCCGTAGATGTCCAACACTCCTAGATCTTTCTTAAGACTTTCTTCAAGTCCGAAATATCACTTCTAAACGTAATAAATCTCCTTGTATTAATATGTTTCTGGTTTCTCAATGAATAGAGAATGGACTCGACATACTGAGACAACCCGATAACACATACGGTACGACAAATTTAAAACTACTAAAATCAAAGATTTAAGAAAGTCGATGGTTACTTTTGGGTTGTTTTGTTATAAACAGTGTACTGATATATAGAGGTCTATTACTTAGATATATTTGAGTATCAATACTTTTGTTCACCATGATTGTTTTCTGAGATATTACTTGTTCTTCAATATATTGAATTATATATCTTGAATTACTATTACAATATCGAATTTAGACTCACCCTTTTCCACTGGTCAAAAAGATGTTAACATGTAACTACATAAATGGATTCTAAAAGAAGTGTAAGTGTTCTAAAACGAAGAATGAATCTTTAATCATACTGGGTCTCAGTGACGAAAAGTAAGTTTTATTGGTGTGAAAAGTTAAAAGTCTTCTTCAAAGGAAAAAGATTGGGTTTTTCTAGGTCTATCTAGTCTAAAAAGGGTTACAAAAGGATCGGTTCACAATTAAAGACCGGTTTCTAAGACAGTATTTCCGATTGAAACCCCTCTAAATCGGAATCCCAATTTTTCTTTGTTATATTTCTTATATTATCACATTAAATTTCTTATAATATCGATACCCCTGATTAAATAAGAAAATTTGACGGAATCTTAATTCTTAACCAGATTTCGTCTGTTTGGGTTGATTCAAACATAACCTACCAACAAGTCGACGATACATACACGTCTCTCCACGTTATGGTATCCCCAATTTACGGGTCTGGGGTCTGGGATCTCAAGTTGAACGGACCGGAGTTTAGGATTTGAGTGACTTGAAAATCTTGTAATGGGACCCTTCTAACGAAGCTGAGATAGTCAAAGAGTTGACATTTTGTCCTTATTATTGTCATGGACAGAGTTTTTATTTGACCATGTACTTGAATTTTAATAGGGATTGTTTCTTGTTAGTGATTCACAGTTAACAAATATAGTAAGTCAAAAGTACCTCACTATTGACATCCATATGACAAAACAAAGATAAAAATGACAGACAGATTTCGGAGAAAAGAAAGGAGAGGAGACAGTAGGAGTGAGGGTAGAAGATCTAGTAAACAGAAAGCAAACGTAGCGGACTGAGCCGTGCCACAGAAGTGTTTCCACGAGTCATTTCCAACCTACTTACTTACTTGCTGGGTCTAAAGATCGAGAGCAGAGTCAGAGGAGTCGTGGTAGGGGTCCGGGACTACGAGAGAACATAACCTTCCCCTCGGGAAGAAGAATGGGAGTATTCGGGGTACCACAAGTATTTTGTGGGTCATTGATGTCACTTGTGCTGTCAGAACCAACTAGACATACTGTGAGAAAAGCGAAATGTAAAGAAGTTTAAGCGTTCAAGAACAAAGAATGAATCCTCAATAAACTCGGTGTTAGACACCCGAAGAACTCGCATCATCGAGAGTAGACGTAGTGGACTACGAACCGTTTACTAACTAACTTACTCACCTACATACTTACTGACCTGAGCAAGGTTGAGGAGTCGTCTCGGGAGTATCAGAGACTGGTGGACAGTTGGAGGTCCTTAACATTCGTGTCCGGGGACCGGGGAGACTTCTTACCGGACTGGGACCTTTTCCGACCATCCTTGGTTATCGTCTCTTGAGACGGACGATGGTAGACTGATGACTTACTTACGTCAGCGACCTTGAAGGACATGGGATTATGGAAGCAAAATGTCTACTTCTTCGTTTTGGGAGTTTTTCCAAGTTGGGGGTTGTTCCTGGATGACACATCGTGTACTTTGAGGCGAGTTACAATACACCGTCGGAGGTATCCTCCCCTCAAACCCCCTCTTACCTCTGTATATATACACACCGACTCAGGGAAACGACAAGTAGACTTTGATAGTATTGTAACAATTAGCCTATATGGGGTCATGTTTTAGTTTTCAAATTATCCATTTTTTAATTTTAAAAATTTTCAAGATCGAAGTTCTAGAGGATCGCATAATCTCTTCGTTGGCCTTTATGTCAAATCCAGAGGACCGTACATGAGATATGTATAAGTTCACGTTTCTCTAAAACGTATACTCTAAACGTACGAGGCACCTTTCGAATCCTCCTTCCTCACTTGCCTCTTCTCTTTAACCTATTTGTCCTTTATAAGAACAAATAGAATAAACAATAAGAATTGTTTTCAGTAACGATCAATGTTATAGGAGGGTATACTTACAAAATTGATAATTACTAGTTTCGGTATATATCTCCTTAATATTTATTTACAGAACCATAGAATATAAAATCTTAGACTTTTGTACATGACGAAAACGGATGGATCTTAGAAGAGAGGAAAAAACCACTGGTGTGGATCCACAGACAAAACCCCCCAGACACAGAAGGATCGACGATCTACCAGTAAAGTCCCTTCTACAGGTCTAACGGGGTCAGTTCGACACCGGAACACTTGAAGTGATTCGTCTAGTCTGAGAGAGGGTCCTTACATCTAGGACTCGACTTTCTGTGAGTCTGTCTTTTCCCGTTCGTGTCTAAGTAAGGTTATTCGAAAGATACCTGTCAAAACCTAAGGAGGTTTCGACACCTAAGATACCTATTAGATACCTAAGGAGGATGGACCTAGGAACCTTGACAAGATCCCAGACAGGAGTGGTCCCACCGAATACTCGAAATAGAAACTAAGACACTCGACTGGGTATAGGAAGGTTGTTTAAAGAAATGACAACTTCACCATCTCAAACAAACGTTGATTTGAGATGACCTCCAACCTGACGTTCAACCAAACAGATGTTTCGTTCGATCGTCTTTTTCTTTCTTTGCACCTTTTCCATACGCACACACACACATGATGATTCATATATTGACATGTTCTCTTTTGTCTGAAACACGATGATATATATGTTTCACCTCTGTCCGGTTGATTGTAAAATGGTACCTTTACACAGACTTCTACCGGAACTTAAAATTAATGAGTTGAAAGGAACGTACAAAGTTCAACAGTATGAGAAAATGTTTTTGTATAATACGTCATAATGTCCAAAGAAAGATATCGTATGTAAAATTTAGATCCAAGAAACAATTGACTGTATATAAAGAGAATGTTAAATTATAAAATTTCTTTAGTGGAATAAATATAGTATTATCGTTTTGTCATTTTGTATAGTTTAAGTATTTAATCTCTTTTATTATACACAACGACGACGACGATTCAGTGAAGTCACCACAGACTGAGACACGCTGGGGTATCTGCCGTCGGGTGGTCCGAGGGGGCAGGGACCCTAAGAGGTCCGTTCTTGTGACCTCACCCAACGGTAAAGGAAGAGGTTACGTACTTTCACTTTTCACTTTCACTTCAGTGAGTCAACACAGACTGAGAATCGTTGGGGTACCTGACGTACGTCGGATGGTCCGAGGAGACAGGTGCCCTAAAAGGTTCGTTCTCATGACCTCACCCCACGGTAACGGAAGAGACTTTATTATACATTAACATCGAATTAAATAAGTACAAATAATGTAATTCGATGTTTAGGTAACATGAAATACTTATGTATCTATATACGTTTTAAGACACATTTAGAACACAATTAATAAAGTGGTACTTGACATCGACAAGAAATTAAAAATTAAGGTGAATTATTCGATCGTTCAAGTGATTTCCACAAGTACATTTTTTTGTAAAATACTTTTCAGAGATTTTAATTGGATGTTCTTATTAGCAGATACGAGGGATACTAAAAAAAAAACTTTTCACACTGTGTCTCCAGAAGTTATTTATTGTGACACCTTAAAAATGGTAGAGAGGAAAACCAACACTTTGAAATTAATTGAGAAAGATCCCACTGATATAAAACGTTCGTCTTACAATATAGTTCGTGACCTTTATTAAGACTTCGTCATAAATATTACCATCCTTTTTTAATGAATGTTTAAGTGGTTCTTCATAAATATTACGAATATTATGTGTAAACATATTATATATATGTATGTAAGATTTTAAAAAGATTACCAATTTTACAGTCAGAGAGAACCGTATGAGACCTCAAAATTTTTTACATATGTTCAGTTATGATCGAACATAAGGAAGGAGTTATGTCCTCGAAGTATGTATTATAAATGGTGAGTCGTCTTTCTAATTTCTCTGTACTCCGACTATAATTATGGTAGAGGGAGAGGAATAAATTCCAATCAAAGGTAACGGAAAGTGTGGGACTGGACATCTTGTTCGACTTTATTGTCAACAGTCGTTCCCAAATGAAACTCCAACATGCACGTCACAACGAATCGTTTGTAAGAGACTATCGTGAATCATTTTACCAAACCACTCAACCGACTTAGAAATTCTTCAGTCAGGCCCAAAGGAACTTTAGACACGAATCATTAAAACACTTTTGATGATCTTTACACACACACACACAAGGTAAATCAATGGACGAACCACAACGAGAAAAGACGGTCAAAAGTTGACTCTCACCTGGAATTTTTTGATGAAAGAATAACAAACACTCTATCTTTAGGAATGAAAATTTGTATTTTGTATGAAATTCTAAAACTTTTTTATATGTTGTTGTTTGATACTTAAATACCGATGTAACCACCTTTCTCCAAATTCCCTTTCTTCCTCGTTACCAGTCCTTCCCCTCCTTTCCTTTCTAAAAATGAAAATTGAGTCCTAAAAAAACAAACAAACAAACAAAAAGTCATTAAAGAAAAAAAACGTAAAGAACAAAATTTGACTTCATATCTACTATATGTTACAATATAAGCAAAGTCCACATCTTGTCACTAAACCGTAAATATGTGTAATACTTGTCTAGTGTTATCAGATCATTGGTAGACAGTGGTATGTTTACTGTTATAATAACTGAAAAAAAAGGGATACGACATGTAAACCTCTTCCTTTGCCGTTGGGTCAGGTCACGAGAACGGACCTCTTAGGGTGGCTGCCTCCTCGGACCATCCGATATCAGGTACCCCAGCGTTTCTCAACCTAATGTATGAATAAATAAAATATTAACCTTCAAACACGTGGAATTAGGGGAAGTGGGAAAAGTGGGTGTGAGTGAGGGGAAATAAGACCGTTATTCGACAAACAAGAAATATACCCACACAAAAACAAAACAAAACAAACAAATAACCAAAAAAATCTAAGGTGTATATTCACTCTTATATGTCATAAACAGAAACACATTGAATAAAGTGAATCGAATTATGGTAGATCTGGGTGTAACAGTGTTGACTGTCATAAAACAAGAAAGATACCGACTCATTATAAGGGAAGATATACATAGAGTGTAGAAGAAGTAGGTAAGTCGATAAATATCTGTGAATCCAACGATAACGTCATTCGTATCCTCCGACCTCTTCCTTTACCGTTGGGTGAGGTCGTAAGAACGGACCCTCTTGGGGTACCTGCCTCCTCGGACCGTCCGATGTCAGGTACCCCAGTGTTCTCAGTCTGAACTGAATCGGTGATTTGGTAGTGGTAGTTTGTATCCTTCGTATACACCAAAACTTAACCACAAAAACAAAAGAAACCTATTTATGAGTTTTCTCCTTAACGACCTAATACACCATCAAGATAAAAATTAGAAAACTCCTTGGATGCATGACAAAAGGTGTCACCAATGTGGTCAAATATAGGGGTGGTTATCACAAGTTCTCAAAGGAGAAGAGGTGAAAGAACGGACAGAAACGATAAAGAATACAGACTATTATCGGTAAGATTGTCCACACTCCACTATAGTATGACAACGAAGTCAAACGTAAAGGATTTACTAATTACTACAACCTTGTATAAAAGTACATAGATAACGACTGGACATTCAGAAGGAATCTTTTTATAGGTAGTCTAGAAGACGGGTAAAAATTTGACTAAACAACTAAAATAAAAAATTACGACTCTACACACTCAAGAATATATAAAACCTATAGTTGTGAAATAACTTGCATGGTAGTAAACGTTTATAAAAAGGGTGTTCTGACAACAGAAGAGTAAAACAACTACTAAAGGAAAGTACGCGTTTTCGAAAAATCAGATTACATCGGGGTAAATAACATAAAAACGAAAACAACGGGAATAGACTCGTCTGTATAAGGGGGGTTTATACCGATTCTAGTTACAGTTTCAAAAAAGAGATAAAAGAAGATCTTCAAAATACTAAAGTTCCAGAATGTAAATTCAGAAATTAGATACTCAAATAAAATTAGATACTCAGAAATCAGAAATTAGATACTCATATACCACATTCTTTTGACCGGACCCTCGGACCACACCCCGAGTCTGGGACGGGAGGAACCCCTCTTGGAGACACCGACCCTATCGGATGGACGAATACCCAATAGTGTGGTCCTCCCCTCTAGGACTGAGTTAGAGTAGAGGTGGGGAGGATGAATAAGGTAACACCAAGAAAGAAATATAGAAAACAACACCCTGTCGTTTTGTGTCCTAGAAGTGACGTCTCACACCCTATAAATAAACACCGTACGTTTGAGAATCAACACCGTACACCCTAGATCAAGGGACTGGTCCCTAACTTGGGCCCGGGGGACGTAACTGTTACACGGTAGAGTCGGTTACCTGGAGGTCCCTTCAGGGAGTTCTATGTGAATTGCAATTAAATGTACCCATCCTGTCTTAACCTCCACCAGTACAATCGATAACTTATTATCGTAATATTATGATCGAGTCCCTACCTTTTCTTCACTTTCTCTCGACGAGATTCTTTCACAGTACATCCCCGAAACTCATCTTCCAACTTTACTGATTAACGCGAACCTTCTCTAGTCGTTTAGAGGACTTTCTATATTCACTTTCTTTTCATATAACCTGTCCAAAGTTAGATTTAACTTCTCGACGTATAAAAGTTAGGATGTCACGACTATTTACTTTAATCCAAATCCCCACTAGGAAATCCCGATCACTAAACCTCCGTCGAAACTTTCTCGACGTTACCGTCTTCCGTTACCATTGGGTGAGGTCATGAGAACGGACCTTTTAGGGTACTCGGCTCCTTGGACCATCCGACGTCAGGGACCCCAGCGATTCTCAGCCTGTACTGACTCGTTGAAGTGAAAGTGAAACTTTCTCGACGGTCCCATGAGTCAGTAGAAATTAACGATAAGTAGGAATCCAGAAATCCAGATTTCTAGGGTCGTTAAAGGATCCACCTTTATCCTACCACTTCCTTTCCTTTTCAAAACTCAGAGCACCTTCAAATGAAAGGACCGTCGAGTTTTCAATATGAGAAACCACTCGAGACGAATAACTAAGTAAATAGGTCTGAAAAAGTGACTTCTGAATAAAAACACTTATCCACTCTTGATTCCTACACCTTAGATCAAGAAATCTGTATACCCTAGGTCAAGGGACTGGTTTAGTTTGACTCCGGGGAACGTCACCCTCGTACGTCTGAATCGGTTACCTGGTGGTCCCTTCAGGGAGAGAAGGTAAGAGCTAATGTCATGACTAAGACATTGTCCTCTGAGTTCAAGGTAGGGACCCAGTCCTTCTAGGGGACCTCATCCTTTATCTTTGGGTGAGGTCATAAGAACGGACCTCTTAAGGTACGTGTCTCCGTGCACCACCCGATATTATCAAGTATCCCAGCGTTTCTCAACCGGAGATGACTCACTGACTCACACGTGTAACGGATAGAAAAGACGATAAGAAAAAGACATAAGGTCAATAATATAACCAGAAGAGAAGTGAAAGTTTTGTCCGATGTCAGTAGTAGAAAAGGGACTCTACTAAAAAAAGAGAGATGAGAGGTAAATCTGTTATAGATGTATACGAAATCCAAAGTTTAATTTATAGAGAAAAATTTACTCAACAGGGGTCTAAGTATTCGGTCTACTCTGGAGGAAGAATATACAAGATAGTATTATTAAATTAAGCAAAATAACGTAAATAAACAACTTACATAGAAGAGACATTCAAGACACTCCCGTCCCTGTCCCCAGAACCGAAGAAGCGAGGACAGGAGAGTCGAGGGATTCGACATGGTGTCCTTAGATGTCCGAAGATTCAGAGAAGTGTAAGGGATGGTTTCGGTTCCCTAAGAGACGGATCAGACCTTCCTCGACTCTTTTGAAGAGAAGACTGTGAAAGATGGAAGAAGGTTTATAAAACAGAAACGGTTCCGGTTACAAACTTTGAGTTTTCGTTTCTCAACTAGGTAAACAAGAGGCGTAAGACGACAAAGTTGGAAGACGTCTCTGTTACCGTCTCTTCATACCTCATATCCTTACACATACTCCTCTTCACTTTCACTTCAGCGAGTCAGCACAGGCTGAGAAAACCTGGGACACCTGACATCGGATGGTCCGAGGAGGTAGGTACCCTAAAAGGTCCGTTCTTATGACCTCACTTAACGGTAAAGGAAGAGGTCCCCTAGAAGGACTGGGTCCCTAGCTTGGTTCCAGGGGGCGTAACCTCCCTCTGCGAAATTGGAGACTCGGTGGTCCCTTCGGGAACTCCTCTTCCCCTGGTGAGTTTATAATAGAGGTGGAGTATAGGCATCGATTGTGGACGGGGTCTCTACTGTGCACAAGGGGTGCTGAAGACCTAGGACGTGACGTGACGGATCTCAGGGGAAGGTACTGATTTCCAGAATAAGAGACCCCTCGGATCCTTAAAAACGGACGACTGTCGATAATCGAACCTCGAAAGAAACCCTTAACGGGAGTCGATATCTCTCAGAGGATCGGATCCAAGTTTGGAGAAAGGAAACTATAGAGTATAGTTCATATTTCCCACCGAGTTAGAGGATTGGATTAGAGTAGTCAACCGACTTCAGAACACTAATGTCGGGTGGAAAAATCAGGGTAGGTCGGAGGAAGGGAAAGGGGTAACCACAGTTAGGGTTCTGAGTAAGGGTTATTTAAAAGACGTGTGTTTAGAGATAGAGTCTTAGATGAAGGACCTCCAGAATAGGACGTTGTCAATATAGACGCTAATATACACAAAAAGTAGGTAGATGGAGAGTTAAGGTTTGTGGATTTTCACCCGTCCCCCTCCTAAAATCTAACGAACCTTAGAACGAAGTTTGTTCAGTACGTCCCTTTCTTAATATCGAATAAAGACAACTAAAATCTAAACCCTATGATAACGTTCCTTACCTTTTCTTCTCCCTCTTTTTTAAAAAGTATAAATGAGAAGGATCTAACGTAACTCCTCCTAAAATACATCTATACAACCCTCTTGAACATCTTAATTTTTATTCTTTCCTCATATTCTCTTTCAACGATTTTTTTTTTTTTCTCTCTTTCAACGACTGCTAAAAATTTCATGTTTAATATTTTAGGATATTTTAAGAGCTTTTTGGTTTTACTGTACGCAGTAGAACTTCTCGTCTCAACTACATATATACGTCTAACCCTTTAGAGTATATGGTTCTGTAAATCATAATTGACGAAAAGGGATCTTTTGCCTTCTTTTGTTCAACTTCTTTTCCATTCTGATTTTCTCTGTTGTAAACAGCACAAAAAATCACGTTTCCTTATTATTATTAAAATAAAAAGGGCCTCTCAACCTTCCTAGAATTTTCAGTATTTCAGGACCCGTCACGTCCTTATAGAAGACCCTCAATAACATGAAAACGAGTCTTGTGTGTTTATATTACAATTAAAACATAAAATAATAAAACTTCAAATTATTAGAAACGATTTATAATTGAACTCCGCTATACGTGATGTGACGAAAAAGAATAAGGAGTTGACACAATTATCACTACGAAAATGGTAGAAGACAAATTGGAACAGGAACCCTAGATAATGTGAATCAATCGTGTCTCACAGATTTCCTCTGTATAACTAAACGAAACCAAACAGGAGTTTAAGTATGATGTGAATTGGGTAGGTACAAGCACTAACAAGTCCAAAAGGGAGCAACGACTTTTTGATGTTTTGTCTCCACCTGTCACAAGTTCTTTACATCATTTTGTTGACAGAATTCGTAACGGAGTAGGACCTACCTAATACGATGGTCTTACGTAGAGTTAAACAAAGGGACACACATTCATGTACACATGCTCCTTGTCCCCTTACAACAGAGGAAACGGTGTACCCAAAAAAAAAAAAAAAACACACCGGAGAACTACTTGTATCTCGTTAAAATAAGTCTTGTACTTTTAATTTCGTTTCATTATTAGTAGTAGTGGAAAAATTCACCAAGGATACGACTCACAAAATGTATGTAAACTGAGTGAATTCCGAGTGTTGGGAGACTCTATCCTCCGATTATGGGTATAAAATGTTTAATTTTTTGGGGCTCAGGAGTCTCTCCAAATTCATTAAACGGATTTAAGCGTACCGATGTTTCAATAGTATTCAGTATCGACTAAAAAAAAATCGGTGGGAAAAGTTTTGAAAAAACTTTTCTTTTAAGTTTCTAAAAGTGAAGTCCAGAACTGACTGACGAGCGTTTTGTTGAAGACACGGGAATTGAAAGGGAGACACAAATTGATTGAGTTAACGTGTCGAAATGAAAGAAAGGTGTATTTTTACGGGGTGTGAGGAAGGGAGTCGCTTGACAGAAGGGAAGGGGGTCGGTAGAGCGATGAGTCGTGAAATCGAGAAACAATAGAGGATCTGGAGCGATTGACCTACTGATCGACGGTTTATTTTAGTGTCCTCCTTTTCTATTTCGTAGAGTAGAAAGAGACAATTCGGAAACGAGAGAAAATGAAGGAACAGTCACTCACAAGCTCAAGAGGTCAAAGGGGTCCGTCCGGGTCACGATTTTTATCGGGCGGGACGGACTGCCGCGACCACCGTAAAGGACCCCATCTTCTCCTCACTTTTGTTGACCACTCTGCTCTACCAGTCTGACTCCGTCGGTCCCCTGTGGGGTGGGCGTGGGTGACGACTTTAGGACTCTGAACCCGTCCTTAACCAAATAGCGGTGAGAACCTTCCTAGTCTAGTTTTCCTTAATCGCACAAAGGAGAAGAGTCTACTCTCCCCGTATTGAAAAGTAACAAAGTTCCCGTATTTTGTTCACATTAGTATCTTTATATTAAGTTCGGACAGACAGATGGGATGACAACAAAGTTGATTCATCTCTTCAAACTACTCTTCATTTACAATTAACTTGACAATTGCAAATTGTTTGTATTAATTTGAGTAACGACTGAAAAAGAGTATATATGTATTACAAAACCCCCGGTAGGAGTCACCGAGTCACCAATTCTGAGAAGCGAAGGTGACATCTCCCACGTTCAATTTAGGGACCGGTCCCTTGATTCTAAGGTGTACGGCTCTCTACACCGGTTTGATTCTAATTTTTTATTATTACGATATATATAAATCCCGGAAGGGACCATTAAGTTTCCCAATTCTTAGACGGACGTTACGTCCTCTGAGACCAAGCTAGGGACCCAACCCTTCTAGGGGACCTCTCTCCTTACCGTTAGGTGAGGTCACAAAAACGGACCTCTTAGGGTACCTATCTCCTCGGACTCGTCGAAAGTGAAAGTGAAATTTCCTTCTAAGGTAAAATTTGTTTCTGAAGGACGGTCCTGTTTCTACCTTTACTTTACTAAAAAATTTTTTTAGACACATTTAGGTATGAGAGAGGTCGACAATAATACTCTATATAAAAAAGGTGTTTTTATTATCGAAATAGTAAAAAAAGACTGACTTCATTATTATATACAAATGAAGATTTTAAGTTAGACTATAATTTGTTCTTTCATTTTTAATGTGTTTTAGGAGGTGTGACTCTTTTGGTTTGAACCACTGTTAGGAAAATACGTATGTGTGGATCCGGATTCGGACACTTAAGTAAAGGGAGGGGTCTCCCTGAGTCTTTCCACCGGTCGACCCAGGTTACTCCACACTCTTCTTTGAACGACACCGAGAAAAGGAATGACATTCTTACCTGTTATCCCTTTTTATCTGTGAAAAAGAGGGCCGGTAACAGTTCACATCTACGGTGAAAATCTTTTTGACGACATCGGTGGAGTTATGGTCGGAGATCTTTCGGTTACCTTTTTTCTTCCGTTCCTATCCTCTTAGTGTCTTTTACTAAGACTACTTCTGTGACTCAACTCCGTTACATGGAGACCTGAGGGGTCGTGTACTCGGATATTTAAGGGAATAACTAACATACTGAACTTAAAAAGCTTTGAACTTCGACTTGCGTAGGGTTGATTGTTTCTATATTATACGGGATTCTCTTTCAAATTATAAATACATTCCAGTTAGGATATAAAAGGATTATTAAAGACCGAATGATTAATCGAAAATTTTCACAGAAGTTATACGTCAATATATGTATATATACTGGAAGTTCGCTCGATTCGACGAAGTCAGCACAGGCTAAGAACCGTTGGGGTACCTGATATTTCGGGTGGTCCGAGGAGACAGGTAGCCTAAAAGGTCCGTTCTTGTGCTCACCCAACGGTACGAGAGGACTCCCCTAAAACGGTTGGGTTCCTGACTTGGGTACAGAGAGTACAGAGGACACAATCGTCCATCCAAGAAATGGTGATCACGGTGGACCCTTCGGGAATACATATTTCGGGAATACATATTTTTTGTAGACGAAGTAACTGATACGATTTCGGAAACTGACACACCTAGTGTTGTTTAACACCCTTTAAGAATTTCTCTGTCCTTAGGATCTGGTGGAATGGACGGAGGACTTTTTAGACATACGACCAGTTCTTTGTTGTCAATCTTGGCCTGTACCTTGTTGTCTGACCAAGGTTTAACCCCTTCCTCATACAGTTCCGACATGTAACAGTGTAACGAATAAATTGAAGATACGTCTCATGTAGTGTATTTTACGACCTTACCTACTTCGTGTTCGACCTTAGTTCTAACGTCCCCCTTTATAGTCATTGGAGTATACGTCTACTGTGGTGGGGATACCGTCTTTGGTTTCTCCTTGATTTCTCGGAGAACTATTTTCACTTTCTCCTCTCACTTTTTCGACCAAAATTTGAGTTGTAAGTTTTTTGATTCTAGTACCGTAGACTGAGTAGTGAAGTACCGTTTATCTACCCCTTTGTTACCTTTGTCACTGTCTGAAATAAAAGAACCCGAGGTTTTAGTGACGTCTACCACTGATGTCGGTACTTCAATTTTCTACGAACGAGGAACCTTCCTTTTGATACTGTTTATATCTGTCGTATAATTTTTTCGTCGTTGTAATGAAACGGTTGTTTCCAGGTAGATCAGTTTCGATACCAAAAAGGTCGTCAGTACATACCTACATTCTTGACTTGGTATTTCTTTCGACTCGTGACTTCTTAACTATGAAAACTTGACACCACAACCTTTTCTGAGAACTCAGGGAACCCGTCGTTCCTCTAGTTTGACCAGTCATGATTTCCTTTAGTCAGGACTTATAAGTGACCTTTCTGACTACGATTTCGACTTCGAGGTCATGAAACCGGTGAACTACACTTGACTGAGTAACCTTTTCTGGAAGTACGACTCTTTTTGACTTCCGTCCTCCTCTTCCCCTACCGTCTCCTACTCTACCACCCTACCGTAGTGGTTGAGTTACCTACACTCAACCTCGTTCGAGGACCTCAACCACTACCTGTTTCTTCGGACTACACGAAGTCAGGTACCGTAGCGTTTCTCAGTCCTGACTCGTTGACTTGACTCGAGTATATGTTTATAGATACCTGTATGTATATATATGGCAGATATAGAATTAGAAAAATTTGGAAACAAATAATTTTTAAAAATTTTTGAAAATACTGGTTACGTTACAGAAATGTACAAGATAGTGTCGCCAGGGGTTGGAAAAACCGTGGTCCCTGGTCAAAGTACCTTCTCAAAAGGTGTCTGAACATACACCCCCCACCAAAGTCCTACTAAGTTCCTGTCATGAAAATAACACATAAAATAAAGATAATAATAATGTAGTCGGGGTGGAGTCTAGTAGTCCGTAATCTAGGGTCTCTAACCCCTCGGGACAAGACAGTGTAGTTGGGACGGTTTCTACCGAACTAGAGTCTGAAGATCGGAGGTCTGACTCTTTTATTAAAGAAGACAAATTTGGAGGACCAGACACCATGAAGTAATACCGTTGGGACCGTTTGATTATATAGGTGAGAGTGGGAGTTTGAGTTCGTTAGTTTCTAGATATATCATAGTAATATTGAAACTGGCAAGAACTTGAAATATTTTTATAACTATCTTCGTGTGTCGTACATTGTAAATCGTAAACTGAGAAGAGCGAATATTACAAAGACTCTAAGTAGGTACAACAACGACATAAGTACAAAGTAAGAAAAATTACTACTTCTCAAAAGGTATCATACTTATTTAGTGTCACAGACATAAGTAGAAAGTCACCTACACCGATAATATTTTATTACGAGGACACTTGTGACTACATACAAGTACACACCTGTATAAAGTGACTCTTTTTATGTATCTTCACCCTAACGATCTAAGATACTATTTATATGATAATTAGAATACTTTATGACGCTTAGGCGAAAGTCTTCAACTATAGACACAGTAAAACCTAAGGGTATCCTTCTGTATTCTTAATGACAACAAAGAGTAAGAACATTTGTGATGTACAAATAGTCTATAAAATAGAAATAAGATCACCCATACAACACTGCACACTAACACTAAAACTAAAATTAGAAAGACTACTTAACATTATAGTTGGTAGAAAGTACACGAATAAACGATCGGAATATAGAAAATAACACAAGTCTAACACACGGGAAAAATCTAATCCAACAAGTAAAGGGATAACTAATCAAAACTTTAAAGAAATATATAAGGTATATGTCAAAGAAAATCTTCCTACCGTAAAAAGAAAAGAAAGAAAGAAAAAAAAAGTGTTTACTCAACCTCTCATGTGTCGACCTTTATCTTTATGATGAATGCTCCATTTACGTCACTAGTTTAATTTTATAGAAGATAGATTCTTTTACCAATCCCTCTAGTTTTCTGTACTTAACCAAACTCCCTAGAATAATTGTTCTCCGTTTTAGTTTTCCTAAATCACTAACCTTTACACCAGTTCACCCTCTTTATTAACAACTCCTATGAAAAATTTTTTATAAGTAAATAAAAATAAAAGCCGACACGACCCAGAAGTAACGACGTGTCCGAAAGGAGACAAAGGTCTCTTGTCCCCGAGGAGAGGTCAATGTCACGGCCCGAAGAGTGACGCCACAGAAGAAAACAAGACCTCGTCTCCGAAGTCATCAAACCCCTGTACCGAATCGACAAGACACCGAACACCCTAGAAGGCCTTGGTCCCTAACTGGGCACCACCTATAATATGGGCGGGTGACTCCTTAGATTACATTTGTAAACCTACCATCGTGGGTTCGTGATTTGTACTCGTACGGACAAACCCCTCACCAACTACCTATCGTATACAAAAACCTGTATACCTGAACCGTACAATCACTTTTACACTTTACCCGTGAACTTATCCATACGGACTTCGAGTCCATTCTTCACCCATATTGTAAGACTCTTGATAACTGTACATTCCCATTTATTTCGAAACTACCCTTCTTTTTTTTTTTGATTACGTCACAAAAATACATAGTACACTCCATCACCAGGTTGACATTAAAAAAAGTTTACTTATAGATTAATAAGACGAATGATTGTATTTTACGCGAGTAAACGATTTGGTAAGAGAGGGGTAACTTCACTTTATGGTGGGAAAAGGATACACCACGAGGATATATAAGACGTTAAAAACAAAACAAGACGATTAGTTAATCAGACAGGGATACGATTATTGGTTGTGAAAACTAATACGACTGAAATATTGTAAAAATATAGGTCGTTCCTTAGAGTAATAGTAAAAAGTACAAACATGTAAAGAATCGAAGAGTACCTGTAAATAAGAAGGTATATTTTACATTCTATTAAGTTAAAAGATTCTGGTATCTCTAAAATTAACTTTTAAGTAATTTATACAGTGTTATACCCGTCT
>SJYO01026388.1:5673915-5911699 GCA_006410555.1 Capra ibex | reverse complement strand
CGTCACAAAAATACATAGCACACTCCATCACCAGGTTGACATTAAAAAAAGTTTACTTATAGATTAATAAGACGAATGATTGTATTTTACGCGAGTAAACGATTTGGTAAGAGAGGGGTAACTTCACTTTATGGTGGGAAAAGGATACACCACGAGGATATATAAGACGTTAAAAACAAAACAAGACGATTAGTTAATCAGACAGGGATACGATTATTGGTTGTGAAAACTAATACGACTGAAATATTGTAAAAATATAGGTCGTTCCTTAGAGTAATAGTAAAAAGTACAAACATGTAAAGAATCGAAGAGTACCTGTAAATAAGAAGGTATATTTTACATTCTATTAAGTTAAAAGATTCTGGTATCTCTAAAATTAACTTTTAAGTAATTTATACAGTGTTATACCCGTCTTAACTGTATAAACACTTTAATTTAGAAGGGAACGTTCTTGGTCCATACAAAAAGGTAAACAAGTCGGAACTACATCGGGAAATTATTTTAAGATACCAAGAAAAATTATCCGAAACATCGAAAGAATAATTTAAATAAAGTTTTATAAATTTTTTAAAACATAATAACATACACCGAAGAAAAAGGTAAAGATCAAGATAGACTAATAAAGATCATTTCTTGGTGATAACGAAAACTTTGTAACACAGACGTCCAAACAATGATTTAAGGGAATATTATCAAAATTTTATCTATCTTTAACCAAAAGATATTCATCGTAATAGTATAAATCCACTAAAAGAAAATAAAGATAAAACTAACCTCAAAATCATCTTTACCGATGACTTAAATTGGATTACGGAAAAGTCGTAGATAAACTTAGTAAAATTAGGTAATTATATAACCACATTACCCGAAGGAACTACAGAGTCTACCTTCAATACAATAAAATTCTTGAGAGAATAACTTTCTCAAGGACTGTCCTTTGGTAGAAAAGTAGAACCGTCATGATCAAGTAGTGACTGTGTGATGACCTGAAATAAACAATCAAAAAATAATTATTAAAACGTAGACATAAGAATTCACTTTAACCTGATAATAATAATAATAATAATAAATGGAAATGACAATTGTAATACGGTCCAAGTATTTTATATAATTGTTCGAATCATATTAAAAGATACTAAACCTTACCAAATTTGTTGTAACTTTAATGATTAAGAAGTTATTAAAATTTACACTATTTACATGAATACAAATTGAATGTATTATTTTCTCGTGGTGCCAGTCGAGATCCAATGTGGACTCTTATGTATGTGAGATTACTGTCATGTCTACCAACTGCGTCTTTCTTTTACCTACACAATTCAATATACTTTTGGGTTTCGTTGAATTGGGGGGTAGAGAATCGGGTACTATTACCGAGTCCCACACGTAAGAAGGTAAAGAGAGGTCTTTTGAAGAATGGAAAAGAAAGAGGCTTCAGACGTGAGTGACTAAGACGACTCTTTTTTTTTAATTTTTAGAAAAGGGTATACTGAAACCTTGAGAAATAAGTACTTATAGGTGTCTAAAACGAAGTAAAGGGGAATAAAAGAAAAGGAGGAGTGACGTAACTGATTTTGTACCTAAAAAGAAAGAGAAAAAAAAAGGGAACAAAACGGACTCGACACATCGTCCACCCTGGATTCAAGGGACTGGTCCCTACCTTGGACATGGGAGACGTCACCTTCACATCTCAGGTCCCTTCAGGTTTTGAACTGAAAATGAACTATTTTCGAGGACTTTTGAAAAAAGAAGTATAAGTATATATGTGTATAAGAAAAAGTCTAGGAAAAGATTATGTCCAATAATGTTCTATAACTTATATCAAAGGACACGATATGTCATCCAGGAATAACCAATGGATAAAATATGTGTCATTATATATAAAAAATTAAGGTCTGAGGATTAAATAGGGAAGGGGGTGGAAGGAGAAACCATTGGTATTTAAAGAAAAGATACAGACACTTAGATAAAGATAAAACACTTATTCAAGTAAATATAGTAGAAGAATCTAATGTGTATATTCGTTATAGTATACCACGAACACAGATGTTCTGAACTAAGTATACTATTAAAGATCAAGGTAGGTACAACGACGTTACCGTAATAAAGTAAGGAAAAATACCCACTTAAACCCCAGGGTTTCTCAACCTGTGTTGAACCGCTGATTTGTTGTTGTTGTTTATAAAGTGACACATACACATGTAGAAGGAGACAGTCACCTGTAAATCCAGTAAAGGTACTGATAACATGTATCACGACGTTACTAGTGACCCCACGTATATAGAAAAACTTAATCTCAAAAGAGATTTATCTACGGGTCCTCACCTTAAAGACCTAGTATGCCATTGAGATAAAAATCAAAAAATTCCTTGGAGACAGGATAAGGGGTTCCACCGACGTGGTTAAATATAAGGGTAGTTGTCACATCCTCACAACGGAAAAGAGGTGTGGGAGACGTCGTTTCCAAGACTTTTGAGGACTTTCCTCTCCAACAGTAAAAGAACACGAGAGACAGAGTCGTTGTTCAACATCCCCACCTGTCATAAGGATCTGATGATTCAATTTTTAGAACTTCCAGTACGGTGTCAAAACGGTAAGAGGAGGGGAGTAACCAGTAATAGAATACTACAGTGCCGTAGTTGGCTCCTACCTGCAGTGTGATCGAGTGTTAAAAGAAACACAGAGGAGTCGTAGAACTCTTGTGTGCCACAAGTGTAAGTGGTTCAGAGAGTAAGAAGTTAAAGAATTGGGGTAAAGGTAGGTGTGACGAGTAGAGGAATGTGGAGTTATGGGTAAAGGTACCGACGTATTAAAGGCACACACAATCAGCGAGTCAACACAGGTTGAGAAACGCTGGGGTACCTGACGTCGGGAGGTCCGAGGAGACAGGTACCCTAAAAGGTCCGTTCTCATGACCTCACCCGACGGTAAAGGAAGAGGTCGTATTAAAGATGATGATATAATTATTGTTGAGTGTGGATATCTCATGAAATACGGTTCGTGATGAGATTCTCGAAATCCATATAACTGAGTAAGTCAATAGTGTTTTTAGAAAGTCACCTCGAATTTTACACGATACTCCTCTGACTCCCTGTCCTTTTTTTGCACCGATTGAACCAATTATAGTATATAGGGATCATTTCCTGTCTCGTCGATAACTCAGGGTTTGTTGAAAGAGAATCGATAATATAATGTGATGGCAGAGATATTATTGGAGCAGAAAATGGGTCAAGATGTGGTTATCAGGTCTAATTGAAGGGAAATTGGGTGATTTTACAGGTCACAAAAACAAAAATTCCTAGGAAACGAGATAGTCGGAGGAAGACCGAAGGGAAAGAAGGACAAACATAGGTCACGACAACAGTAAGTGAAGTCGAAATGAAAGAGTTCGGAGGGATCACAAAATTCTTAGAGGAGAAGTATGGTATTGAAAAGGGGATTCGGGAGTATATTCGAATTAACGAACAAAAGTGAGAGTTCAACCGTTAGTAACGACATACTTTACTGTTTGAGTACAACCGACTGAGGGGTGACATTTACGTTTTCGGTGTCTGGGTCAACTCGTGAAGGAGACGAGACGTTAGGAAAGGGAAGATAGACGGACTAAGAGAAAGGAAAGACATCTCATTGACAGGGGAGTCGTTGACGAGTTAGTAAAATAAAGGGAGTCAGAACGGTGAGTGGAGGAGTCGTCTTCTGAATTAAAGTTTATAGTGTCCTTACATCATCCGTAGTACTTATTTGACAAAATTGAAGAAACGCTGGAGTTTTAAACCAAGGGGGGGTGATTTGAAAGGATGTACAAAGTCTCCTTCTTCACCGAGGTAAAGAGAGGCAAAGAGAATTGAATATTGGAACTTAGGTAAGAGACTGAGGAAACTTAATATACGAGTAATTTGTGATTGAAAAGTTAAACACAAAACCAGTCCTAGTTGACATGACACGACGTCACTGTTTTGGGGATTTGAGTTACTGAACTACTTTTGTAAAAAATTTACATAAGACAGGTGGTTTGGATGACACCCAGACCCAATGGAAATCCCGTTACCAGCTACTATACCATTGAGAACTTAAGTCCGTCGGTATCAGAACACCAAGGAGTACAGTTGTCTTCCGGGACAACCAAAGGTACTGTCCCCTTCTCTCTATGACCTTTTTATTGTGTCCCCAAAAAGTGACGGAGTCGGGTCTTCATTGTGTAATTTGAAAACGAATGTTACATAACCGGACTGTTAAGCAGACTCGAACGGATTTTCGTTTCCTTGACCTTTCCATCGGAAGGAACACGTGTCTTTCCTTTTTAGACTTCAATTATACTCTTGGTACATCTTGACAAAGAAAGTAGCAGACACAAATAGGCAGACAGAGTAAAACGACTGAGAAAACAGGGATAGTGTTCCTCACGGTTCAGATTTGGTAGAACTTTTCACGGACGGGTGGTAAAAGGGACGTACGGAAGAGACATAAGGGTCGTAAAGTCGGTGCGGTGTGACGGACTATAGTGGGTATACGGGGATGTAAGTGTCTGGAGGAACAGAGAGGACACATAAGGTGGAAGGTGCATATGTCTACGAAGAAGGACCTTGCACGAAAGATGTAGAGAACGGAGGTCTCGTCGGGACTAGTAAGAAGTCTTGGTCAAGTTTAGAAGAAAAGTATCCAGAGGGATTCAGGACATTTGTCTTTCTTCCGAGAGTAGAGACGTTAAATACTTATTGAGATAAAGTTAGACATAGTGACACATAATATTAGTCAACGTACTAAAGAACTGGAAGGTAGATTTGATACTTATTAGTATAAAATAAATGGGGTATGAGTCTTTGAACGTACCCGAAGGGACCATCGAGTCGACCATTCCTTAGACGGAAGTTACATCCTCTAGGACCGAGCTAAGGACCTAGTCCTTCTAGGGTCCTCTTCCATATCCGATGGGTGAGGTCATAAGAACCCGAAGGGACCACCGAGTCTACGGACGTTTATTATGGAGTCTTTAGACGGACGTTACGCCAACTACACTCAATCTAGGGATCCAGCCCTTCTAGGGGACCTCTTCCCTTACCGATGGGTGAGGTCATAAGAACGGACCTCTTAAGGTACCTGTCTCCTCGGACCTCCCGATATCAGGTACCCCAATGTTTCTCAACCTCTCCTGACTCTCTGATTCGTGTCGTGTCGTCTTTGAACGTATCACCATGGACCGTACATCTTCCGAAAATTATTTACAAATTTACCGACTTATTTAGTCATTTAAGATTTTAAAGACTTTTGACTATGACCTCACACAGACAACGTTAAAAACTCCATAATAAATATGATCTTAACAAAGTAAAGGTTCCTGTATTATTTATTAAGAAATTTTTTAATAAACTATCGTCTTCATCTTACTCCGTTTCTTAATGAGTCTTATAATATCACGTAGTAAATACGTTGTAATTTATTTGTATCGCACTGTGTTTCATGTCTAATCTGTTTCATAGGTAAAGTTCCTCGACTTCATACAGAGGTATAAATACTATGTTGCGGAACGTTATTTCCGACCTCATGAGACCGTACAGAGGATACTAACCACTATTACAAATATTGTCATTATATTTTAACTTAAAATGAAGATACACTTCATAACTACAATATTTACTCGTACAGGGGTGGTTATATATTAGAATTACAACCTTTTCTCAACTGATTAATTATTAATATTATCCGATTAGTTAACAAATTCCTTTCCAGAAAAATCTATAAGACTTCACTTCACTTCACTTCACTTCACTTCAGCGAGTCAGTACAGAGAAACACTGGGGAACCTGACGTCGGGTGGTCCGAGGAGGCAGGTACCCTAAAAGGTTCGTTCTTATGACCTCACCCAACTTTTAATATTAATAATCGGTCTCAAGAACTTTAAATTTAAACTTTATCTACCATTCTGATCCCAATACTTATTTCGATTTTATAATCTTTTAATAAAGTTCGTGACTAAAACTTATAAAGATATTACGAATAAGTGAACTAATCGTGTCAGATGACAAAGTAAACTTAACGTCCTGTTTTACTAATAGAAAACTGGGAAAGAAAACAGAATTTAATATTCGTTTATCCCCCGAAGGGGTCACCGAGTAGTTCATTTCTTGGGCGGACGTTTCGTCCTCTGTACCTAAGACAGGGACCCAGTCCTACTAGGGGTCCTCCTCCCGTGCCGTTGGGTGAAGTTATAAGAACGGACCTCTTAGGGTACCTGTCTCCTCGACGGTCGATGTCAGGTACCCTAACGTTTCTCAACCTGTGTTGACTCACTCATTCTTCGTGTATTCGTTTATCCGTTCTTCTAGGATCGGTTTATTTTGTGGTAACAAAATAAGTGAGTATTATTAAGTAGATATATCTTAAATCGGTTACACCTGGAACGAAAACAATCTTTTATGAAATTTTTTAATTAAATTAACCTCCTATTAATGAAATGTTACAACACAACCGAAGACTACGTGTTGTTACATATAGTCGATATTCATATTTATATACGGTAGGAAGGACTCGGAGAGAGGGTAGGTTGGTGGGGTCTTTTACAAAAAATTTTAATTCCAAAAAAGTATTTGACTCGAGTAATGTCAGGGGGTTTACCTCTGATAACTAATAATTCGAACGGTAGGAGGAAAAACAATTGTATAGGACCTTGACCAACCTCCATCGATCCTTTCTCGGTCCTTCGGTAGTCCTGTCCATCGATCCATACGTTTATAAGTAGTTTCCGAATGGTACTTTACCCTCAGTCCTTGGTTTTTCTTAGTTCCCCTCTACAACTTCCGTTCCTAGTTTTAGTTCAACTCGGGATCCTCTGTCTTTTGAACTTTTCGTTTTTCTTTTTTTTCTGGTTCGTTCCTCAGATCGTTTTTGTGTCATGTTCTTAGTTCGTTCCTGTCTCGTCAATCGAACCTTACTTCATCACGGTCTTCCTATCAAGTTTCTCGTCCCCGGTAACAAATCTTAAGACGACCTGTAGAGCGAGACGAAGACGAAAACAAATAAGAATTAGGAGGGTAGGACCCCGAAAACTAGAGTCCAGAACTCCCGTTCTTCTTACCGAAGACTGTAAAGTTGAAAGTGTTCGTAAAAGAAAGAGAGATTCCTTTCACATTTCCAGAATTGTAAAGTTTGAGGTTTCCATTTTCGTATATTGACTCTAGAAAAAAAAATTGTGACTTCTTAACAAATTTTTAAGTATCTTCAGAAAAATCAGGATATGCAACAAAGTTTAAGGTAGGATTTTCTCCTTATATAGATATAGATATGTATGTTCTATATATAAATATGTATGTATGTATAGATATGTATGTTCTCCTTATATAGATATAGATATGTATGTTATATATATAGATATGTATANTTCACATTTCCAGAATTGTAAAGTTTGAGGTTTCCATTTTCGTACATTGACTCTAGAAAAAAAAATTGTGACTTCTTACCAAATTTTTAAGTATGTTCAGAAAAATCAGGATATGCAACAAAGTTTAAGGTAGGATTTTCTCCTTATATAGATATAGATATGTATGTTCTGTATATAAATATGTATGTATATATAGATATGTATGTTCTCCTTATATAGATATAGATATGTATGTTATATATATAGATATGTATACATAGATATGTATGTTCCCCTTATATAGATACAGATATGTATATTCTATATATAGATATGTATATAGATAGATGTGTATGTTCTCCTTATATAGATATAGATATGTAGATATGTACGAAGGTACCACCGAGTCGACCATTTCTTAGGTGAACGTTACGTCCTCTGGACCCAAGTTAGGGACCCAACCTTCTGGGGGACCTCTTCCCCTTCCGATGGGTGAGGTCATAAGACCGGACCTCTTAAGGTACCTGACATATCAGGTACCCTAGCGTTTCTCAGTCTGTACTGACTCACTGAAAGTGAAGTGAACTATGTATGTTCTCCTTATATAGATATACATGTGTGTGTGTATGTATACGAAAAAGAGGGACCTTCTGTCGTTAGTTTATGAACAGGTAGCAAGATATACAAGAGAAGGAAGAGTGGCTAAGTAAGTAGAAGATGACTCATCCTTACTCACCTTTCATAAGTTCAGTTGAGAAGCGGTAAAACAAATAAAATATTTTCTAAACTACCACGTAGTTCTTGTACATTTAGATGTGTCGAGTACCAGTATAGCAAGTCAATGATAGGACACCGTTTTACTTTAAAACCTAAGTAAAGGTCCTCCTTTGAACCCAGTTCTTAAGAGTGTACCACCTTCGAAGTACCTTAACAGGAGGACCTTTTGGATAGGGTCTACCACAGACACTTACGAATCTCTGTTCACCCGTAGGTAAAAAGAGAACACACTTCGACCGTTTAGTTTTAGTATTACTAATGATGAGATATCGTCTGTGACTGTATCCAAGAACAAATTTAGAAATGTTATCCTAGGACTGTTAATCCTAGGATAATTCATCCATAAGAATATACTTAAATTAAGACGTTTCACTTAGACTTTCTCGACCGAATTTTGACCTATAATTTTTTTGATTCTACTACCGTAGACCGGTGTAATAAAGTATAGTTTATCTTCCCCTTTTCCGCCTTCATCACTGTCTAAGGGAGAAGAACCCGAGATTTTAGTGATACCCATCACTGACGTCGACACTTTAGTCTTCTGTAAAGAAGGACCGTCCTTTCGATACTGCTTGGGTCTGTCACACAACTTTTCGTCTCTGTAATCAGATGGTTTTTTCCAGACATATCAGTTCCGATATCAAAAAGGTCACCAGTACATATCAACATTCTTGACCTGGTGTTTCTTCCACCTCGTGGTTTCTTAACTACGGAAGTTTGACACCACGACCCCTTCTCAGAACTCTCGGGGAACCTGTCGTTCCTCTAGTTTGGTCCGTTAGGATTTCCTTTAAAAAAATAACCTTCCTGACTACGACTTAAAAAATAACTTATAAATAAATAACCTTCCTGACTACGACTTCGCCTTTGAGATCACAAAACCAGTAGGTAACGTTTGTTGACTGAGTAACCTTTTCAGACACTACGACCTTTTCTAACTCCCGTCTTCTTCCTCTCCCGTAGTCTCCTACTCTACCGACCTACCGTAGTAGGTACATTACCTGTACTTGAACCCGTTTGAAACCCTCTACCAGTCCCTGTCAGCCTCTGGACCACGTGACGTCAGGTACCTCAGTGTTTCTCAATCTGTACTGACCCACCGACTGGTTGTTTATCCGTAATGATAGTTGTACTAAATTTACGTTCGTCTCCAAGTCTCTCCAAATTTTCAAATCATTTCCATTGTTACAACCACTTACCACCTTAGTATCGGTCAGTATCGGTCAGTATAGGTTTGTATCGAGACCGAGGTTTCAATACTAAGAGTGGCATCCGTTCTATTTGTAAATGAGAGTCGAAGTCAAAAAAGTTGACAGTTTATCTTTATGGAACGATGATTAAATTCTGTCTAGGACCGTGTGTTAGGTTCCAACAGATATCTACTCTAGAAACTTGAACACACTTGTACTGTTTCTATGACCGGACAGAGAAGGTTCTCACCCCTCTCATCACATAAGGTTGGTTAAAGGACTTCGTGTATACATTCTCCGAAATTCTTCAGTACTAATTCTTTTGTTTCGAAGGTGAAGAAGTAGTTATTTCACCTCTACTGTTATAGACCGAGTACCCCAGTAACACTCCTCATTTATTCTACTATAAACTTTCACAAGTCGAGTCTCAAACGTACATCATTAACCAATTTTGTACAATTTTTCATCATTAGGATACTACTACTATTACTGACTACCACTACTTTTTTGATGTGGAGTCAGAACCTAATCTTAATAGTCTCCGTTATTACGATAATCGTCTAAGATTTTTATATTTTTGCGAATTCAGGCATCGGGTGGTCCGAGGAGACATATACCTGAAGAGGTCCGTTCTTATGACTTCACCCAACGGTAAAGGAAGAGGTCCCCTAGATGACCTGGTTCCCTATCTTGGACCCAGAGGACGTAACGTCCATCTAAGAAAGGACAGACTCGGTGGTCCCTTCGGGATCATTGACATTCAATGAAAGATTTATGTTGTCAAAAGTAAATGGACTGAAGGACCTCTTAAAACGAAACATCCTAGAAAGGTTCATCTCTGGTGAGGTCTACCTACTTTTAAGAAGGACTGAACATGAGTTCCACGAACTAAGACTTACATACTAATCGGTCGAAAACCCGGTAGACACGTACAAACAGACTTCCTCATCCCAGACCTTAAGTTCCTACAGTTCCTTGAGTTCCTACAAGGTAAGGGTGAGATTCGGTGATAGTCTAATCTGTATAAGTGTCTCTTGGGTTTTGGGGTGTAGAAACTGGACCCGTATTAAAACCGGTGTTCTCGGTAAATTAGAATTACTTCCGAAAAATTTTAATAATTTGGTTCAATTTATCTTTATTATCCGTTCACTAAACCAACATTACATACTTCTTGGTTTGATCCGAAACAAAAATAGTAAATCTGATCCACTCGTATGGGTGTCACCTGTACATTTTATGTCTACTTAACATAAAGACTAGAAAGGTCCCGACACCTGGAGGTATACATTTGGTTTGTTAACAACCTAGTTTACTGGGTAATAAATGTTGAGTCAATAGTGTCTTAATTTCAGGTGGAGTATGACATATAGGTGTCAATTATCACCTAAATTACTTATCACCGAAATTACTTATTCGTTTTCACTTTATAGAATGATAAAGGTATTTTGTAAGTTTATAATATGAGAATGAGTTTAATAAATAATAATATTACTACGAAAAATATCTCTAGTTCATACTCATTGGACTTTTTTTTGAATTCGACAAAGATTCCCGTATTGTAAATCTTTGTTGTATACCAAGAACATCAGTTCTTATCCAAGGAATTTAATCGGTTTCTGTAAGTGTCTCTCTACTCAACCTCCTTTATCCTAGCACCCGTTTTCCTTTTTTCAACAGTAGTGAGAAGAGAGACGAGAAGTAGTAGAAACGGACCGACTTACACCAAAAGTAAAAGATAAGGTAAGCTTTGCATTTTTATTTTGTTCTCATTCGGAGTATCACGTTCAAGAAACTTACGTGAGTGGAAGACAAATCAATGATAAAATTCACAATGATTTTATCTTCTCATGTGGTATAGTATTTTACATTATAAGGTAAGTAAGTAAGTAAGTCAGTCGTCCGTACCTACGGAAGAGACGCGGGTCCCGACGAGGGATTTCTCGTCGTGGACAATAGACAACCGACAATGTTAGGTCTAGTTCCCTCTTCCGTCTGGATTTGACCTAGGAAAATGAGAGTACAAGAGTTGAGAAAAGTACAATGAATGGACGACTTTTACAAAGTCACCGAAGGGTACAGTCAGCTTACTTTGGGTATGTCTAACGAAACAAAGTATGTCAGGACACACTAGTACGGAGACGAAAAGGTCACAGTCGAGAACGACCTAGTAGGTACCCGGAAGGAAGTCGGCGAGTGGAATAAACGGTACGAAAAAGGGTAACGTCCCGAAATGTGTATAGAGAGGGGACCTCGTAAGTGTGTGGGTGGGTGGGTGGGGTATCGATATCGAGGGAAAGTAAGAAGTCTGAAGTTGAATTTATAGTGGGAGACTTCTCTGAAAGGACTCCGGGTGTACATTTTATTCAATGAAATGTACGAAAAAGAATGAGGGATAATAAAGATAATGATGTTACATATTAGTGTGGCGAATGAATGTGTAAAAATACACATGAAGTGTATCTTTATTAAGTGTAATAGTGGACTTGGTAGGAGGGGTAGGTAGGGGACGGTACCTTTTAAACAGAAGGTACTTTGACTAGGGGCCACGGTGTTTCCAACTTTTGTGACCCGAACGATATTGACCGAAACAGACAAAGAGGAAAGTCGAGATAGTGAAAAACAAGGTACGTAAAACTTTGACAATAATCCATGTATGTGTAATACAATACAGAAAAATCATTTGACCGAGTAATGATAATATATTACAGATAAAAAGAATAATGCTTCAGAAACAGACTATAATTACATCATTTAAGTCGAAAGAGAACTGATACTTTTACTTTCACAATCAACGAGTCAGTACAGACTGAGAAACACTGGGGTACCTGACATCGGACGGTCCAAGGAGACAGACGCCCTAAGAGGTCTGTTTCTATAACTTTACCCAACGATAAAGGAAGAGGTCCCCTAGAAGGATAAAAAGGTAAGAAAATCAAAAACAGTAAAATTGAACGAATACAAAACATAAATTTCTCCCAAAGAATATTTATCGGAAATCAATCCCGAAGGAAAGATTAAATTAGTCTTTTAGAGAAAGTTGAATACACCAATTGACCTTGATGTTACAGTCATTCTATCGAGGGTCGGTGTACTCCGAAACTTCTTGAACTATATAGTGACCAGACTTAACTCTACATTCACATTCTCTGTGTACTTTAAAATATCTTGTTTTAAGTTTTATAGAGTAATTGTTAAAATATAACTAATATACAACTTTATTATGATATAACGTATCTACGACAATTTATATACTAATTTTAATTGGAGTACAAAGAAAAAGAAAAAATTGTACTCATTCTCTTTAAAAATGTATGAGATAAGTGTAGTATCAAGATTACCTGATGTGTCCAAATCTGGTGAAAATAAAGTAACAATCATACTAAAATAATTTTAGACGGTAGAACGACAAACCAAAAATAAAACATGAGAAAGGGAAAAAGAAGAGAAAGAGACGGTTGAAAACTTAATTGAATGATAAAGAAAAAATATGTAATGACCGAATAATGAATATTAAAATTTTCAAAATCACCGAAGGGATCCCAATGTAATATTATATAAATTACATGTAATTCCATGTAACGTCATTTAATAAATGGCACCCACACACGAGTCAACGAAGTCAGTACAAACTGAGAAACACTGGGGTACCTAGTATCGGGTGGTCCGAGGAGACGGGTACCTTAAAAGGGTCGTTCTTATGACCTCACCCAACGGTCCGGGAGGAGGTCCCCTAGAAAGACTGGGACCCTAGCTTGGGCTCAGAGGACGCAGAGGATGTAAAAGTCCTCCTAAGAAGTGGTGACTCGGTGACCCCTTCGGAGAATAAATGGTGTCCAAGGAAATTTAATACAATGTGAAGATAATATGTCATATTTTTAGGATATTGTTCTATGAAGGTTAAGGAGGGAAGAAAATACAATAAAAACAGTAGTAATGTGGAAATGTAGACGATATTTGAACGTTCTGTAATGAAGATAAAAACGAAATCGTCAGTTATTAAAGAATTTTGTTAAATTTTATCCCTTTACAGAAAATATAATTGAAGTAAAATTGATAAAGACCTCGGGGGTAAAGAAGTGTATCTAAAGCCAAAAACGTATCTTAGTAAAAAGAAGATTCTTTTAAAAGGGAATTGTACAGAATATCATGTTCAGACAACTGTTATTAAAGTAAGTCGAAAGTAAAAATACTTTTTTTTTTAGAAATAAAAGAAATAAAACGAAATAAAAACTTTTTATAAAAAAGATTCATTTATAAGACCCAACTGTCTAAAAAGGAAATAATGAAATTTTTACAGTTAGGTAACAGAAGACCGAACGTATTAAAGACTACGTTACAGACAAAATTAATAGTGGAGATAGGGGGACATACGGTACACATAAAATAGTGAACTATGAGAGTTCCGACAAAGAAATAAAAGTCAAAATGTATAAAACTTATACTACTCATATTTCTTTCACTTTCACTTCAGCGAGTCAGCACAGGCTGAGAAACGCTGGGGTACCTGACATCGGATGGTCCGAGGAGGGAGGTACCCTAAGAGGTCCGTTCTCATGACCTCACCCAACGGTAAAGGAAGAGGTCCCCTAGAAGGACTGGGTCCCTAGGTTGGCCCCAGAAGGTGTAAAGTCCGTCTGCGGAATTGGAGACTCGGGGACTACTACCCATATCCCACCAAAAAAAACAAAACAAAACAACAAACAAAAAAAAAACGATGCAACCCTAAAAAAACACAAAAGACTCTAAGAATCGAGACACAAACGGAAGAAATTGATTCAAACCGACAAAAGAAAAGGTTCTACATAAAATATGGTAATAGAGTAAGAGAAGGAAGACGTCAAGGTCAATGTGTATACAATTTGGAAAACATATAACGGGACGTCGAGAACCTATGACACTAAATTAAAAAGGTGAGAAAACAAAAAGAGAAACACAAAATCAGACGTATTAAAAATAAATTGGTAAAAGTATATAATGTAGTCTTTAATACGTTCGGTCTTCTGTCACCTAACTATAGAAATTTCATTATTTCCTTTTGACAGTTCGGTCTTATAAATGTTGGGTCTAATAAAGGACACAACAGTTCACTCCTCGTGTAACTTTCGTAAGAGGTAGAGACAACGGAATTTTTTTTTATATAAGATCGTAAAATAATCTGACAAAACACTAAAATTAGAGACACGATTTTAAGGGGGAAACGAGTACAAACAACGGGTGTAAAGTATCAAGTCAAGTCAACGAGTCAGAACAGGTTGAGAAACGCTGGGGTACCTGACGTCGTGTGGTCCGAAGGGACAGGTAGTGGTTGAGGGGCTCGAACGAGTTTGAATACAGGTAACTCAGTCACTACGGTAGGTTGTTAGAGTAGGAGACAACAGGGGAAGAGGAGGACGGAAGTTCCATCCTCCTCAATAAAGTATAAAGTTATACCATCAATAAAGTTAGTTCATCAATAAAGTATAAAGTATCATCAATAAAATTTAAGGAACGTACTGAAAGTTGGAAATGTAGGATAGACTCGGACTAAGACAATTAACGAAACAGACAACTTTTATTCAACGTAAGAGAAGTAAAAAACACAGACTATTAAAAATGACTTGTGATCTGTTACATACACCCCGAAGGGACCATCGAGTCGACCATTTCTGAGGCGAACACTACGTCCCCTGGGACCAAACTAAGGACCCAGTCCTTCTAGGGGACTTCTTCCCTATCCGATGAGTGAGGTTATAAGTACCTGAAGGGACCACCGAGTCTGCCATTTCTTAGACGGATGTTACTAGGGACTAAACCCTTCTAGGGGACCTCCTCCCGTACCGTCGGTGAGGTCATAAGAACGGACCTCTTAGGGGTACCTGTCTCCTCACACAACCCGATCTCAGGTACCCCAACGTTTCTCAGCCTGTACTGACTCGTTGATTCAAGTCGTGTGTCTGACGCACACGTCCTGTCATCTTTAACTCCGTCTATTAATAAATTTGTCAACTGGACACTTTTTGTTCCCTTATTACCTACAGTCAGGAGGTATGTCAACCTTTAGAGCAACCAGGAGGTATAGACGTCAAGACGTAAGTACCTAGATTGGTTAACGTACGTCTACCACATTATGACATCCTAAACGATAATTTTTTTAAGGTACACATTCACCTGGACCTGTCAAGTTTGGGAACAACAGGTTCCCGGTTGACATGTACCTTTATCCGTGTGAATAAGATCTCCGAAGGGTCTACCGTGTCTTAGATTACCACCATTTCTTAGACGGACGATTACGTCCTTTGCATCCTCTACGTCAAAAGTTAGGGACCTAGTCCTTGTAGGGGACCTCCTCCTTCACCGTTGAGTGAGGTCATAAGAACGGACCTCTTAGGGTACCCGTCTCCTCGGACCACCCAATATCAGGTATCCCGGTGTTTCTCAGCCTGTACTGTTGTGTGTGAGTGCGTGAATAAGGTATTCTAGTACTTAAAACCTACAACTCGGTTAGATCAGTCTTCAACTTATCCCAAAAACCAAAACGACAAAGACACTATTGTTAAAAGAAGGGTGACCAAAGTCAAAGGAGATCGGAGTGGAACACTAATCTCGACCTCTGAGACCCGACTTACCAAACTTAAAAACAAGGTTACAGGGACTTTATAAGAGTCGAAAACTAGAAAGGACACGTTGATACGGTGTGACCTCTAGAAAGAGGTGTTATAACGGATAAGGGGTCACCATTAGATGGTCAGGTAGGATTTCCTTTAGTCAGGACTTATAAGTAGCCTTTCTGACTACGACTTTGAGGTTATGAAACCGGTGGATTATACTTCTTGGCTGAATAAACTTTTCTAGGACTACGACCCTTTCTAACTTCCACTCTCCTCTTCCTCTGCTGTCTCCTACTCTACCAACCTACCGTAGTGGCTGAGTTACCTGGACTCAAACTCATTTGAGACCCTCAACCACTACCTGCCCCTCCGGACCGTACGACGTCAGGTACCCCAGCGTCTCAGTCTGTACTGACTCACTTACTTGACTTGACTTAGATGATAAGTCACAAACGATAGACGTCTCTCTCGTCCGTAAAAGCGACAACAGGACCAGTTGAGTCAGGATCGATACGAGGCACTCGGACCCAGAAACCCCACCCTAAGAGAGTACAAGGACAGGGAGAAGGAATACTGTCGGTTTGAGACGGAACATAAGAATCCCCCAGAAAAGTCCTCAAAGGTCAAAGAGGACGGGTGAGGAAATGGGTGGTCGTTATACTGGGAGATTACCATAGGTGACTAGATCATAGACACAAATTCTGATAAAGGACGGGAAGAGAATCTTCGTCTCTTGTACAGAGAAAACGGGTAAGTGGTCGGTGGCACCGAGAAGCCTAGCCAGACTCAAAGACGAGGATGGAGGTACTGAATCGAGAATAAAGGTCCCCACTTTCAGAGTCCTCCACGAAATATGGAGAAGGTATCGTCGAAGGTTTGGGGAAGTCACTAGGACATGGGGACTTCCTTCGGGAAAGACCAGACGAGAGGACGGGTGTTAGAAAGAACACTCGTGGGTCACCTTTGGGTACCTTTTTCCAAACACTCAACCACTCCTGAGGAGAACACAGACACCGAGGGTCCATAGACACGACAGTATGATCGGGTGTGAGTCGGAAAAATAGTCAAAGAATGTAAAAATCGACTTAAGCAGACTGTACGAAGATACCAGGTATAGTAGAGAAAAGGGATGCGACACGGTAACTATTTGGTCAAGAGTGCAAGAGAGAGAGGAACGTCTCGGATAGCCCAAAACCTAAAGTCTGGAGTACCAACGGGACATCAGAATCGAGAGACTACCTAAGTTCTTTTGAGTGACAATTTTACAAAAGAGTGATAATACTATCTTTGTCGTGAGAAAGATTGAAAGATGTTTACATGGTTCTCTTTCGTCTTCAAAAGAAGTAATAATTTTCAAAAAAAAAAAAAGACCCATATCTTTATGTCCAATTTTTAAAAAATAAATAAAACCAAATTAAATGAATTACTTCAAGGAGGTAATAGAAGACTTGACATACCAAAGACTAATCTTCAGACGACAGTAAAAATTGAAACAAAGAAAAAAGATTTAAACTTTTCGTTGGCAAATAATCTTGGTTATGTTTTCATACTTTTCTCCCTTTTCTCCTCCCACCTTCTCCCGCTCTCTTACATCAGATGTAGTCTACAGTTAACACCTTTGTGTTTTAACGGATGAAAATTTGTAGATGTCAATTTTCCGTTTATGTGTGTGTGTTTATATACACACATAGTGAATAGTTTTATTTAGATTTTGTCTGTACAAACGACTTTATTTTGTATCTTTGTGTTGTCTTTGTGAGAGTGTTTGACTTTTCAAATATTACACAGGACATAAAGGTGTACGAAAACTATAAACAGAATAGTCACTAAAAAACATTAAACTAACATTGTACAGAACTACACGAAAAGAAGTACAAGTATGAACTCCGAGTGACTCTAAGGACCTAGGGACCTAATGTTAAAAGTAGTCTTGACTTCTTTAAGACCGGTAACAAAAGATTCTATAAAAGACAAAACGGGAAAGAAGGGCCGTAAGGTCAATATGCAGAATAATCTAACAAAGTATAACAGTGCGTCGAGTAATTAGAATACTAATAAAATCAAAAAAGATAATGGAAACCTATCAAAGAGAACGACTCAGTAGTTTAAGTGATTAAAAAGAGACATCACACATTTACGATAATTAGAGTAAGTCAATGAAAAGTAAAGTCTAGTACACAAAAAAATGTTAACCTTCCTTCAAGTTGAACAAAAAGAGCGTGCGGAAGATAAAGAGAGTAGAAGTACAAGAACAAAAGAAATGGAAGAACTTGTACATCGTATATAAGTACCGATATACTTATAGGAACAATCGATTAAGATGATAGAAGAGTAGAGACCCAGACATAGATAACTGACTCAAAAGAGGACCAATACCCAACGTGAAAGACGAGGAAACGTATAGACCTTTATAAACTAACCTACGACTGTTATAATTACAGATGTAACGATCTACGACGTAAAACATCATGAGTTCATAACGTCCCGAATCAACGAACTTTAGTCAAAATTTCTAAGCGAAAATTCGAAAGACTTCGTCAGACTCGATTACACAAGGGTAATGACTCCGTAATAGGAAGACGTCTGAGATAAATTACAGGTATTTAATCCTCCAACAAAGTAAAACCAATCAACCTTATGTTTGTTTGATAACGAACGGACACACTCGGATTCCTAACAAATCGGATCAGGAAGGATTTCATGACAAGAAGTAAGAGTCTGTCGAGGAAAGTAAATAAGTGTCTAGTCATAAGTCGGAGTTCTGAACGCCCCTTGCGAACTTTCTGGAGACATCGATGGCGGTGGTGGTGGTTTTTTTAAGAGGTCAGAGAAGTCGTAAAACGAAGTGTTTAAGATCGGTGGAGGTAGAGAGACTTGAGATTTGAGACAGAGAAGTTGACTCGTTCCGACGGTCGGACAGAGAGTGAGAAGGGTCAATGAATGGACCCCGTTAGTTTCCTGAGCGTAATAATCAGACGGAATAGAATCCCTAGTTATCAGACGTGACTGATGACAGATTTACAGATTTTTAACGAACAGTCAAAGATTAACAAATCACCTTTAATTATATGAAAGAACAACATAGTACAGATCGTCATCTACATCGGTTAAATTTCGAAACTTCCACATCTCTTGTACCCTTTTACATATCAATTCAGTGAGATCACCCGTGTATTTCATAATTATTCTTCTTTCATTCTGATCCCTAGTTTAGTACAATTCTACGATGCCCCAGCGTGTCTCAGCCTGTGCTGACTTCGCTGAATCGTCGTCGTCGTCGTCGTCGAGTTTGTTCTGTAGTTCTCATGCTTAAGAACCTTCTTCTACAACTATCCCTCATTCTTCACTATCTATATAATTATTATTTATAAATCTCGTTACCTCACATCACTGTCCTATTTAGACTCTTTTAGTTTTCTCTATTACTTATGTTTTAGTAAAAGTTTATAGGTATATTTGTAAGTAACTTTTTAATCAAACGGGTCGTGATACCCATCCAATTTCTGGTGTATATATTTGGGCCAGATTCTCTCCATTGTCTGCACATTGATACTTTTGTTGTGCACGTACGAAGTACAGTGCGGGGTGTGAAACACTGGAATTCCTGCCATCGGGTGGTTCCAAGGAGACAGGAACCCTAAGAGGTCCATTCTTATAATATCACCCAACGACACGAGAAGAGGTCCCCTAGAAGGACTGGGTCCCCAGTTTGGGTTCAGAGGACGTAACCGTCTATACAAGAACTGGTGATCACGGTGGATCCTTCGGGTATTTTTGGTTGTGCCCTTGACGGTAGGACTTTCGTGTTTGTTCCACGATATAATGTATTTGTTATCTCGTTTTTGTCGAGTTCCTCTGTCCCTTTGGGAATTTCTTCTCCAGTATAATCTCTATCAAGAATGTTCCATCCATCTTCAAAAGGTCCGTCTATTCCTTCCTTTCCTGTAACGTCCTTTTCTTATTATTTTCGTTTCACTAAAGGCCCTTGTGTTGTCAAAGTGACACTTACTTCACGTCTTATACAACCTATTAGTTCCATACATTTATAGTTTCACATAGTAATAATATAGGGATTTCCTAACTAAGAGATCTATGTCTGTGGTGCACTTTACATATTTATTGAAAACCACTACGAAACCATGAGTTTCATCCGAGACACAGTAATAAATGTATGTTGTCTTCTTCAGTTATAAATACGGATGAACGTTAGGTCCTATGTTGTTTATGTTAATGAATTTTACAGACGTAAGTACATGGTTTATCATAAGACTGCCAGGTACGTGACATTTTCTTTATCTTCATTTATACACTTTACCGAGATTCTTCATTTCTTTAACATACATCATAAGTAAAGAATTTCAAGGGAAATACACCCGCTTACAGCGACCGTTAGTGTGTAGTTTTTATTAAAGGAAAACAATAAACGGAGACATAGGGATTCGTTGTATATCTCGTGGAAGAACTATTAAGTCAAAGTTCGTAGAATTACAAGTAAAACTGACTTAGACAAAACATAAACCCCAAGAGTAGAAAAGCACACGGAGAACAAGAAGTCAGTTCTGGGAGAGAAATTAGGAAAGGTCTTTTATTTGGAGGTTAAACAACGACACATCCTCTTCCAATTAGTGAACGTTACGTCTTACCTTTTCCACGACACCCACATTGACGAAGAGTTTGTCTGAAAGTAGGTTCAGACAACAACGGGTCGTGAATAGAGGAGATAGTCTCTACTTTCATTTCATTTTCAGTGAACCAACATAGGCTGACAAACACTGGGGTACCTGATATATGTCAGATACCTTAAGAGGTCCGATCTTATGACCTCATCCGTCGGAAAGGGAAGAGGTCCCCTAGAAGGGCTGGGTCCCTAGTTTGGGACCAGAGGGCGTAACGCCCTCCTAAGAAATAGTCGACTCGGTGTTCCCTTTAGGAACAGTCTGTGGTTTAGGGCACGGAACCTCAACCGTCTCCCCTACTCCCTGTCCTAAAAGACTCATTTAGTCCGACGGAGAACCGGAAGAGGGGTACCGTGGGAGTCGAGAGGACGTTGACTATTTAATCAACGGTAAGTAGACAGAAGAAGATCGAAGGGTATAAGACTACGATAACAAAATGAGAACAAACGAAACAGGAACACCCAAATATGGAAGAAGAATTTTTAGGTAAATGATAATGACATCACCAGAGGTCCTTCCTCGATTTTTTACGTACATAAGTTATGAAGGAGAAATTGACCTTCAGGAAGTCAAGCACGAAAATTTTTTTTTTTCGATACAGACACAAAAAATATTATGTACATTATATAAACATATTATTATACATAGTCAAGTCAAGTCAGCGAGTCAGCACAAGCTGAGAAGCGCTGAGGTACTTAGCGTCGTGCGGTCCGGAGGGACAGGTAGTGGTTGAGGGTCTCAAGTGAGTCTGAGTGCAGGTAGCTCAGTCACTACGGTAGGTCGGTAGAGTAGGAGACAGCAGGGGAAGAGGGGGACGGGGGTTAGGGAAGGTCGTAGTCTGAGAAAGGGATACTCAGTTGAGAAGCGTACTCCACCGGTTTCATGACCTCGAAGTCGAAATCGTAGTAAGGAAGGTTTCTTTAGGGTCCCGACTAGAAGTCTTACCTGACCAACCTAGAGGAACGTCAGGTTCCCTGAGAGTTCTTAGAAGAGGTTGTGGTGTCGACTTTTCGTAGTTAAGAAGCCGTGAGTCGAAAGAAGTTTCAGGTTGGAAGTGTAGGTGTGTACTGATGACCTTTTTAGTATCGGAACTGATCTACCTGGAATCAACCGTTTCATTACAGAGACGAAAACTTATACGATAGATCCAACGAGTATTGAAAAGAAGGTTCCTCATTCTCAGAAAATTAAAGTACCGACGTCAGTGGTAGACGTCACTAAAACCTCGGGGGGTTTTATTTCAGACTGTGACAAAGGTGACAAAGGGGTAGATAAAGGGTACTTCACTACCCTGGTCTACGGTACTAGAAGCAAAAGACTTACAACTCGAAATTCGGTTGAAAAAGTGAGAGAAGAAAGTGAAAGTAGTTCTCCGAAAAATCAAGGAGAAGTGAAAGAAGGTATTCCCACCACAGTAGGCGTACAGACTCCACTAACTATAAAGAGGGCCGTTAGAACTAAGGTCGAACACAAAGAAGGTCAGGTCGACATGAGACGTATATTCAATTTATTCGTCCCACTGTTATATGTCGGAACTGCATGAGGAAAAGGATAAACCTTGGTCAGACAACAAGGTACACTCAAGATTGACAACGAAGGACCGGACGTATGTCTAAAGAGTTCTCCGTCCAGTCCACTAGACCATAAGGGCAGAGAGAATCTTAAAAGGTGTCAAAGAACACTAGGTGTGTCAGTTTCCGAAACCGTATCAGTTATTTCGTCTTTATCTACAAAAAGACCTTGAGAGAACGAAAAAGGTACTAGGTCGCCTACAACCGTTAAACTAGAGACCAAGGAGACGGAAAAGATTTTGGTCGAACCTGTAGACTTTCAAGTACCAAGTACAACTTCGGACCGAACCTCTTAAAACTCGTAATGAAATGATCGTACACTCTACTCACGTTAACACACCATCAAACTCGTAAGAAACCGTAACGGAAAGAAACCCTAACCCTACTTTTGACTGGAAAAGGTCAGGACACCGGTGACGACTCAAAAGGTTTAAACAACCGTATAACTCACGTCGTGAAAGTGTCGTAGTAGAAAGTCCTAAACTTTATTGAGTTGACCTTAAGGTAGTGGAGGTAATCGAAACAAGTATATAGTAAATATTTATTTTTAGATGGTACGGGGACGAGTTAAAGTTAATAATAAAAAAGGAGAATTTTTATTACTATACTCTACTATTTCCAAACTTCTGGTGATGAAACGAACTGGAGATTTACCACCTCAGGAGGTCCCGAGTCTCGAACCGTAAAAAGAGAAAGACACAAGGATGGGCGGTCTACTAGTATGGATTAGGTTTACAGTCACTTCGGTTGTAAATATACAAATCGGAACAAGAGACTCTGAAGGGACCACCGAGTCTGCCATTTCGTAGACAGATGTTACGTCCTCTGGACCCAAGTTAGGGACCCAGTCCTTCTAGAGAACCTCTTCCTTTACCGTTGGGTGAGGTCATAAGAAAGGACCTTTTAGGGTAACTGTCTCCTCGGACCATCCGATGTCAGGTACCCCAGCGTTTCCAGTCTGTGCTGACTTGTTGAAGTGAGAGAAAAAAAGAACAAGAGACGTAAGTCGAGGTCTTTATGTCTAAGGGTCAACTATAGGAGTGGACATTACAGATTATCCGTGGAGTTTAAATTGTAGGTTTAGTTTCTAGAACTAAAGGTGTCGGGGTGTAGTAGGTGTCTGACGTGGAACGGGTCCTTTGGTCAATAAGTCATTTTTTATATATAATTTATAGATATCTAAGGTTTCGGACTCTTCTGTTGTAATTTGGTTTGACTTTTCTTACAGTGTGTCGAAGAATGTAGGAGGTGTAACCTCCCCACTTCCTTCCTCCTCTTCTGTTTCTTTGAAAATTTCATGTGGCACCGCCTAAGTACAACTACATACCGTTTTGGTTATGTCATAACATTTTATTTCATTTTTTTGTTTTGTTTTGTTTTGTTTTGACCCCCTAGACTTATTTATTTATTTCATTTATCCATGGAATAAACTACCAACCTACTGTAATGGTTGAGCTGCCTGTACTAAACTCGTTCGAGACCCTCAACCACTACCTGTCCCTTCGGACCGCACGACGTCAGCTACCCCAGCGTTTCAGCTTGTACTGACTCGCTGACTTGGCTTGACTACATGGAATGCAAACATAAATAGGTGAAAATAGGTCCAATTCACGATAACTCTTTTTATTTCGATTCATTCACCTCACCTATCAGAACTCACACACAAAAGACAATAGAGAAAAAAGGTCGAAGGTTTTACGCCAGTAATGACAGAGGAGAATACGAGAGAAATAGAAAAACTCAGGTACCCGAATTTTATGTCAGTAATTGAAGACAAATCACCTCAAGCTTCTCTCACGACTCCTTGTGCGCACACAAGTTACGGGGTAGAAGTGAATCTTCTACTTCACATTTCCCTTACAGAAATCCTCTTTTACTATAAGTCCGTCTTTGGACGTTCGTCACTCCTTCATTCACTCCTTCATTCGGTACGTCTATAGATTTTTTTCTCGTAGGGTCTACCTCCGTCAACGTTCACTCTTTCCAGGATTACACCCACATACGAATTACGCGAGTTCCTTGTCGTTCCTCGGATCCCTACGGTCTCACTTCGACTACTACCTCTCCCTTCCGTTAAATCGTTTCTCACCATTTCTCCACCGCTCCCCGTCCCAGTAAATAACCTCCGGTACCATTCCTAAAACTTAAAATAAGTTTCTTTACCCTTCCGAAAACTACTAAAATTCGTCCGTGGTAATTTAATGTAAAATTTCTATAGTGAGACTGACGACATGTTATAGAACATCCCCCTATTTCCGTCTTTAGCTCTGTAGTTAATCCTCACATAACCGTTCTCTACTACTACTGAACTCGATCTTACCACCGGTATCTACACCACTACAACGACCACTTAAACTCCAAGAACGAAGTAGTACTTTCTTAGACCTCTGTTTCACTATCCATTCGTCCGTCTCACACCCGGTAGAGTCTTCCACTCTCTCTCTCTCTCTCTCTCTCTCGAAATTTTATACCGTACCAATCAAAAATACCTGACCCATTAAAGTATCTGATTACTTACCCCCCTAATAAGGTTAATGAAACCCCTTCCCCATCTCTAAAGGTCTCTAACTTGGTTACGGGTAAAAACCGGAAAATACCAATCGCAGTCTTGATAGTACCTCAACCACCCACACAGTAATCCGTACGAATACATAATGTTACTCGTATATTACTTCAGTCTAGAAGGTGGTAGAACTTGGATAAACCAAGATTGGTCAGAGACAGTACAGGACACCGGTATAGTAAGAAAATTACTAACACGGGACGGGGAAGGGAGGACAAAATCACTCTTTACCATACTGAGACCTATATTAAACTTCAATCTCGTTTATCTTAAAATGAAGACCTAAGTCGTTGTCTTCTCAGTTCGTGTAAAGGTTCAAAAACTGAACTTGTTTATCTTAACTATCACAATGACTTTACTATTACCGATGTTCAGCTTGTTCATAAACCCCACCTCTAGTCCCCCTATCGTCGAGTCGATCTGTACGATTTAAACTCTATTAACATTCTGTTGGTTTACCACTACGGTTCACCATCAGACCCCAAATCCCCTGACACATCCACCTTCTATGATTAATTCCGAGTAGTCACACACTTGTCCTCAATTTCGGTGTTCCGACTTAATCTATATGTTCTCTCCCTCTCACTTATCTTTTTCACATCTCGAGGTTGGTGGCTCTAGACTCTCCAAGTGTAAATGACTACACTTCTACTACTTGAGTAACTCCTCTTCTTTATCTCACCGGTCACTCTATCTTTCTCTTCTCTGCTACCACGGACCTCCCTTTTACTCCCACAAAGTTCTTCTCTCACTACCGGACACAATTTAGACGATTCTACAATTTAAGACGATTCTTCATACTTCAGACTTTTTACTAGTAATCTAATTGTCAAACCTCCAGTGACTACTGGAACTGTTCCTTTTGAAGTCACCTTGTTTCCCTCACGTTCGAATTGATCTCACGATGTCTACGACTGACTACTGTGTCCTTTCTGTCCGTAATGAACAACTCCGTTACAAGTGTTAATCCGTTCTTTCTGTCCTAGGTCTCAAGTTTACCTCTATCAGCCAAATCGACCTTTTGGTCTGTATAACCTCTTTCCCCTCTTCCCCGGTAAAATTCATTCAACCGTCTATATCGGCCTCTGTGTCTTCGAGTGAAAAGCGACTTTGTCTTTCGTTCCAGTGCTAGTCGACTCTTCTTACCTCTCCATTGCCTCCAATGCCCTTTCTCTTCTTCTGTGTTTTCTCGATGACTCTTCTCGTCCCACTGCTTAATGGCTCTATAATCTCTTCCCGACGTACCGCCCTGTTCCCGGGTAAACTTCAGACTCCGGGACTTCACTCTAGTCAGTCGAACGTGTGCGCGAAAAAGAGGTAAGTACAACGTAACGAGCCCACGTCCACTTCTCAGTTACCTCTATATAAGTTGGTCCAAACACCAAAAAGGTCCATTCAAACTACCTCTCCACGTTCCCTAACCGGTAGAGTCGTTTACGGGAGAATTAGTGAACCAACGAGGAGACATTCTGACTTAGTTGAAAGTGAGAAAGGAAAAAAGTAAACGGTGTTGGCAAAGTAGTCATCTAGGATGACAATGTAGGTGATATACAGGCAGAGATAGTGAAAAAGAGTTTGGGGTACCGGTGGTGGAACCGAATCAGTGAGTAGGGGAAAACCACGGTCCCAGAACCGACAGATTGACCAGATGGACGAAGTTAAGCATGATAGGTCGATAGATGGAAAGTGTGTCGTCGGTCTCAGTGGAAGATTGTAGCAGTAGTTTAATATATCAGGGAATAAAGTCGGAAATGACTGAAGGGTGACTTGAAGACAAAATTAGGTTTACTACCGACGGTCCCAGAAACGAGGAGACGGGTCGAGTGGTTGGAGGAGATCGTGACGAAAGAGACTGCTGGTGACATCAGGTCGGTGTGACCGGAGTAGAGACTAAAAGTCTAGACGTACTAGAAAAACAGAGTCTAACTACTTTAATAAAGAGGAAGATGGGCTTTACGAGAAGGAGACCGAGAAAATTAACCAGTGAAAATGAGTAAGTAGTTCAGAGTCTAGTTTACCATTGAACGAGTCTCTAAAGGGACTCGAGTCATAAAAATGGTTATTAGTGTAGTGGGGTAAACAAAATCTCGGAATGTGTAGACTTTAGTACAAATATGTAAACAAACGGACATATAGGGGTAATGCTACTCGAAGTTCTGAGGTGAGACAGAGAAAGTAAAAGGACAAATCAGAATCTCGTCGACAAGAGTTTGAATAAGCAGAGTCTCTGAAATGTGAGAAAAATAAAACAGGTGTGGTACTTCGTACACTCTAGAATCATGAGACTGGTCTCTAACTTGGACACGGGAGTCGTCACTTTCATGTCTCAGGATTAGTGACGTGACGGTCCCTTAAGGATCCCAGAAAAGTGAGAATTTTTGGTGAATCCTTGGACTCCTCGAAATCATATTCACTCAATATGGATAATAATAGATGATGTGTAGTCTTTAAATTTGATGTACAATTGTGTTTATTGTAAAAATACTCTCTATTAAGATAGAAGATTTTGTCTTTTATAGTACTCTTCTTATCATAAGAAGTAAAGACGGTTATGGAAATCACAGACCAAATAATCTTCTGTACACCTCAGAGTATAGACGAAGACGTAAGTTAGACAACAGTATACAAAAGAACCAACTTTTTATATTTCTTTTAGACAGGAATATGACTGTATATCAACCTTTCCCTTCTTATAAAATATCCGAAAAGTCTATGAACACATGTCTAAAGTAGTTGAATGTTATGTCAATACTACGTTTTTTAAGTAATATAACTTAAATATATTAACTTTTATAGTATTTATCTTTTAAGTAAATGATGTAGATTGGAGAACTTATAGTATCGAATCGGATCGGATCGGGTGGAATATACACACACGTCTTGTGAATATCATCGGATGTCAACTCATCTTAGTAGATTTTGTTTGGGACAAAATGTTACTTCAAACTTATAGAACAATTTAAGTAACTTATGACATACCTTCATGTTTACCTTACCAACAGACCCATCTCTTACCAAAATTCACATAGTCAACAAACGAGACCACTGACACACCGACTGAGTCTCGACGCCGAGTGACTAAGACGGGTCGTAGAGATCTGTCATAGTATCTAGTCCGTATAGTGACCGAGTCCCTTTCTCTTTTTGAGTTTTAAGTTTCATATCAAAGATGACTTACACATATTGAGGGATAACAGTATTACAGATCTCTAACATTCAACTTGGTAGTTTTCAGTCCCTGGTTGATATATACAAATTTCATCAAGGAATTTCCTATCAACGTTGCACGTTAGACTTTAGTATAGTTAATTTGAAAAGTAACACGTAATTTTAAGTAACCAGACAAAACGAAAACCTGAGACACCCTCTCCCTCTCCCACCCTACTAAACCCTCTTACCGTAACTTTGTACATATTATAGTACATTCTTTACTTAGTGGTCAGATCCAAGTTACGTCCTATGTACTACGAACCCCGACCACTCGACCCTACTGGGTCTCTATACCATACCCCTCCCTCCACCCTCCCCCCAAGTCCTAACCCTTGAGTACATGTGGACACCGTCTAAGTACCACTACATACCGGTTTGGTTATGTCATAACATTTCATTTTATTTCATTTTTTTTTAAAGTAACCAGACAAAACTTTAACTTACCTAGTCAACGGTGACTTACTAAAACATTGAAGTACGTAACCAATAAATGATTGATCAAATACTTCTATAAAGTTTACACTGTGTAGAATAATCCGTTATAGTTTTATAGTGTAAACAAGATTAGAGTAGTCTTTCAGAAATTTATAACCCTTCAGTAGTTCGAGTGCCACTACCGATTTTTAAGAGGTTTTAAGATTAAAAGTGAACCTTCAAATCGAAAATAACCGTAGTAGATTACGAAGAAAACTTTACTTTATAAGTCAAAAGAGCCAAAAACTCTTTTATAAACGGTTTACAGTTCAGACTATTAGTATCAAATAGTTGGTCAGTAAAAAAGTTAATAACTTTTCTTTGAAATAATGTCATCTCAACGAAATTTTAAAACATTATCAAAGATGAATATTGTGTCACTTAGTCGATTTGTATATGTATACACGACACGACACGAATCAGCGAGTCAGGACAAGCTGAGAAACACTGGCGCACCTGACGTCGGACGGTCAGAGGAGACAGGTACCCTAAGAGGTCCGTTCTTATGACCTCACCCATCGACAAGGGAAGAGGTCCCTTAGGAGGGTTTGGTCCCTAGTTTAGGTCCAGAGGACGTAACGTCCGTCTAAGAAATGGTAGACTCGGTTTGTATACGTATATATAGAAGGAAAAATTTAAAGTTAGGGTAAATCCAGTGGTATCTCGTTACCCATTTCAAGGGACACGACATGTCATGCAAGAGTAATCAATAGATAAAATATGTGTCATGGTCACCCTACTTAATCCTCAAACCCTGACTGTATATGTGTAATAAAAAAGTTAAAAATTACTGTAAGGTACTTTTTTTTTAAGTCGAAAATTTACTATCGTTTTGAGGAAAAGGAGTTCTATTGGTAACATGAAGTTATACATATGAAATGTAAAACAGTGTTTTATACTTTTTTTATGAGTTCCCAGTCTAAACTCTTTTAATTATTAGAATAACACAGTCCACGATACCGGATCTAAGTATGATTCTGAGATCGTCAAAATGAGTGACAACGAAAACATGGTAGGTACATTTATATTTGTTACCCTTTTCGTTTATTTAGAATCCTAACAATACTTATGTTAAAATAAAGTGTCTGGAGAACTTTCCCAGAGTCCCTAGGTGTCTGGTATGGTCTTGTGTATTATCGGACGGTTTAAAGTTTTCATCTTTCAAAAGTATTTTCGAAACATTGTATTCGAAGGTCAAGTTCTACCGCCTTATCTTCCTGTACGTGAGTAGAGGAGAACACTCTCGTGGTTTCAAAGTTGATCGACAACTTGTCGGTAGTTGTCCTCGTACGACTTTGGTTGATTTTTGTCTATGAGGTACAGGTTTCTGTTCCTTCTTCGATGTCACTCTACCATCCTCCCCCTACGTTAGTACTATTTTAGTTTAGGGTATGGGTGACTCACCCCCTGGGTTTCTGACCTTTTGTTATTATGTTTTGTTCAAGAGAGTGTTAAGACTTCCAAGACTTGGGGTGCACTCCGAAGGATCGGACCTCTAGACTGTTTCCTTGACCCTTAGGGGTCCCTTAGACCAGAACTCCCGGTCTCCCTAAACTAATATCCTGAAGGTCTCCTGATCCCCTTTAACTCTGAAGTCAGAACCTCCCGTGTTTGTTTTAAAACACAGGGGTCTCCTCCCCTCCTCACTGGAGTATCCTCTGACTTGGTTTTGATGGACGATCACAACTTCCCGGAGGACACCTCAGTCGTCCCGAGTGGTCCCCGTGCCCCCGTGACCTTCCAGGGGAACCGTACTTGGGAGAACCTCACGTGGTAATTGGGATGGTATCTCGGACATCTAGGGTCTCGGTTTGTTGATGTTTCCTCCCTCACGTTGGGGTGGTTTGTCTATTAATCTAATTTAGAAATGACTCGTTCCGGGATGGGTAGTCTCGTTCTGGGTCAAAAAGGGTAGTGGTCAGGGAGAGTAATTCTTCAAACGTGTTTGGAAAATCGGAGTAGGTAGTCTCCCGTCTGTCTTCTTCGTTCTTCTTGGTGTCAGAGTGTCGTCGATTTTGTTTTTGGTATAATGTCTTTCAATTAGTACTACTTTTTCGTCTTTCAATACAGGGTCTACTTCCCTGTTCTATTTTGGGGTCTTTTTGTTGGTTTACTTCACCTCTATCCGTTAGAAGGTCTCTTTTCTTAGAGTCGTATTACTATCACTTCTACTAGGTCCCAGAACCCTTTTCTTACCTCCGTTTCACTCTTCTCCGTTCTTTACAAATGGTTTCTGGATGTTCTTTATTCTCTTTTGTTTGTTTGTCTCTACTTATTATGTGACGACGACGACGACGACGATTCAGCGAAGTCAGCACAGGCTGAGACACGCTGGGGTATCTGTCGTCGGGTGGTCCGAGGGGGCAGGGACCCTAAGAGGTCCGTTCTTGCGACCTCACCCAACGGTAAAGGAAGAGGTTACGTGCTTTCACTTTTCACTTTCACTTCAGTGAGTCAACACAGACTGAGAATCGCTGGGGTACCTGACGTCGGGTGGTCCGAGGAGGCAGGTACCCTAAAAGGTCCGTTCTCATGACCTCACCCCACGGTAACGGAAGAGGTCTTATTATGTGATCTTCCTTAGTTATCGTCTTATTGACTCCGTCTTCTCACCTATTGACCTCCTGTCTTACCACCTTTAGTGACGGTGTCTTGTCTTGTATCTTTTTTACTACTTTTCTTTATTTCTGTCGGATTCGTTGGAGACCCCGTTGTAATTTATGTGGTTGTAAGTGTAATATCCCCAGGGTCTTCCTCTTCTCTGATGTCTTTTCAAGACTCTTTTATAAACTTCTCTACTATCATCTTTTGAAGGGATTGTACCCTTTCCTTTATCAGTGGGTTCAGGTCCTTCGTGTTTCTCAGGGTCCATCCTATTTGGGCTCCTCCTTGTGTGACTCTGTGTATCATTAGTTTGACTGTTTTTAATTTCTGTTTCTATTTTATTTATAATTCTCTTTGTTCCCCTTTTACTGTTTATTGTATGTTCCCTTGGGGGTAGTCCGATAGTCGACTAAAGGGTTGTCTTTGAGATGTTCGGTCTTCCCTTACCGTACTACTCCACTTTCTCTTTTTGGACGTTGGTTCTTATGAGATGGGTCGTTCTGAAAGTAAGTCTAAACTACCTCTTTAGTTTTCGAAAGGTCTGTTCGCTTTCAATTCTCGTAAGTCTTGGTGGTTTGGTCGAAATTTTGTTTACGATTTCCTTGAAGAGATCCGTCCTTTGTGTTCTCTTCCTTTTCTGGATGTCTTTTATTTGAGTTTTTTAATTCTTTTACCATTATCCTAGTATGCATAGTTATTAATGGAATTCATATTTACCTAAGTCACGTGGTTGGTTTTCTGTATCTGACCGACCCACTTACTTTTGTACATGTCCACGTGTCAAGGTGAATGGTGTAGTGAGACGAACTGGGGGGGAGTTTAACATACAGTAATAAAATATAACATAAAATATAACATATTATATTATATATGATAGTGATTCAACGATTCAGTGAAGTCAGCACAGACTGAGACACGCTGGGGTAAGAGGTCCGTTCTTGGGACCTCACCCAACGGTAAAGGAAGAGGTTACGTACTTTCACTTTTCACTTTCACTTCAGTGAGTCAGCACAGACTGAGAATCGCTGGGGTACCTGACGTCGGATGGTCCGAGGAGGCAGGTACCCTAAAAGGTCCGTTCTCATGACCTCACCCCACGGTAACGGAAGAGGCTTATAAATTTAATAAAAATATATTCAATCAGTACAAGGGTAATACCGAACGTTAACATTAATGGAAAATAAAAAACAGACCGATAACTGACACTTTTGACTATTTGTAGAAAATGATAACACTAATACATTGATAATGAATTATGGTAACATAATACTAACCAGTTGTCTTTTTATTATCTTGAGATATAATGGTTTTAATCCTAGGTTATCTTTTTGGACATTAGTGAAAAATTTTAGGTCTACGTATAGTCTTAATAGAACTGTCAAAAACTTTTAATGTTTACGACTATAACGAAAAAAAAGTGGTCTTGAAGTCTATGCAAAGATTACTCGTCGGTACAAATTTTTGTTGACCGATATACTACTAGAAAATAAAAATAGATCAAACAAAGTGAAAAAGATAAAGTATAAGTCACGAGGGTAAAGTAAATCAAATATAAGAGGTTAGAGAGGTAGAGAAGTAAAAAACTACAAGAAAGAGTTCGGAAATAGTTTACATCGTCATTTCGAAAACATATGTATATATGTATATATATTATATATATGTATAAAATCTGTTGATTACTTAAAAACGGATTGATTTTTTTAATACTGTACAACTAAGGTGAACAAACTGAATCACACTTATCTTGCGATCTAAAGATTAATTTTCTATCTATACGTTGTTCGTTGTTTCCAAATGACATGTCGTGTCCCTTGATATCAGTTATAGAATATTATTTGATACTACCTTTTATTAAAGTTTTTAAAATATACATATAAACATATTGACTTAGTGGAACGATACGTGGACTTTGTAACATTCAGTTGATATGAAGTTATTTGATATATATATATAAATCTTTAAAACATTATATTTACACCCTGAGTTATTAAGTTTATGAACTCACGTAATAATAACCAAGTCGTTGAGAAATAAGTTTTTTTTAATCCGGAATCTTAAATAGTGAAAAATTCGTAACATACTCTTTTTTTAGTAAATTAGTTTTCATGTATAGTTATAGATAGAAATGTACCTAGACACATCTGTGACGTGTCTATTTTTCTAGAACAGAACTCAAGTGTTTGTGAGGCCTGTATTTCCCGTACTTGTCCCGATCATAACTTGTACATGTAATTGAATCAAATTATTACGGTTTAACATTTCTCTATTGATGTACAATCCCCACACACACACGTACACACACACATGAGTCAGTACAGACTGAGAAACGTTGGGGTACCCGACTTCAGACGGTCCGAGGAGACAGGTACCTTAAAAGGTCCGTTCTTATGACCCTAACTTGGGTCTAGAGAGTACAGAGGACGTGAACGTCCACCTAAGAAATATGGTGATCGCGGAGGCCCCTTCGGGAGTATAATCTACTCTATAGTAATTACTGAATCGGGAGATTATGGTTTATCGCAATTTTTTCTAGACAGATTTACCTCTAGATTGAGTACGTATATCTACCTCACTGAACTGTCTCATTTCTACAGTTAATAGAGACTTAATGAGACGTTGGGGTTTGGTTTACAGTCAACTTTGTCTGTTTTCTACTTATCTTATCTACATTCTTCACATCGTTATGATATTTCTCTTGAGGACCTTAGTTATTCTGACTTTCGGGATCTCTCTACCTCTGTATGTACTTATTTATTGTTCATATAACATAGTCAATCATCTCTTCTTTTAGTTCTTACTCTATGATAACATGTAGGCGTTCTATCCCCTTCTAACGGGTGAAGACATTACGATTCACAACTACCCCTTTGTTCTTGACAAAGTGTGAACCTGTGTCGGTAGGACTTCCTGTTAGATCGTGGCATTGAGGTGAACATGGTTAATAGGTTCTGCTAGGTTGGTGTGGGGATTTCCTTTTTCGTTTCTCTCTTTGAATGTCTTTGTCTTCGTGTATTCCCTTAGATAAAAAGTGTTGTAACACCTTCGTCCTTTAACCTTTGTTGGAACAACAGACGGTGATCTCCTTTTTTCGACACCTACATGGGAGGACTTGTGCTGTGTCGTCTATCTTTGTGGTATCGAGAATTCTTGTATTACAAACCACTTTTACCTTCCTTTTCTTACTTTAGATACATGCATTTAAATTTTATATGTATTTTATATATTAACTTTTTCTGTGTACATGGGGTCACAAGTAACGTTGTCATAAATATTATCGATCCTGTATTTTCGTTGGATCTACAGGTAGCTGTCTACTTACTTATTTCTTCGACACCATGTATATATGTTGCCTTATAATGAACCGGTATTTTTCCTTGTATAAACTCAGTCACGATTACTCCACCTACTTGGATGTCGGATAATATGTCTACTTCATTCAGACTTTCTCTATATGTTCATTATATACTATATTTATAGTATATAATTGTGTATATATACCTTAGTTCTTCCTACCATGACCACTTGGATAAACGTCCCGTCGTTACCTCTATTTCTGTATCTCCTGTCTGAATACCTGTACCCCCAGCCCCTTCCTCTCCCACCCTACTTACCTCTCTCATATACCTTTGTGTATGTGATGGTATGCATTTTATCTGTCACCCTTAAACGACACTGTTGGATGTCCCCATCCTACCCCACCCTCCACCCTCTCTCCAAGTTCTCCCTCCCCTATATACATATTAATACCGACTGAGTTCATCTACATACCGTCTTTGGTTACGTTATAACATTTCGTCAATAGGAAGTTAATTTTTATTTATTTATTTTATATATATGTATGTGTGTTTGTTTTACTGTGGTGTATAAAAGTTTCTACATAAATTTGAACTCTTATATGTAATTTGTGTAATCTCGTCAATGGACTACCCTTCACCTTATACACTCATTCGTTAAACTATTTCCCTCCTTTAGGTAAATTTTAACGAAAAAACGGAACGGGTCTAGTTACTACTGTGACACGATACTTTTTTTCAATCTAATTAAGTTGGACACGGAGATGGAGTGGGAGGAGATTTTTTCTATTCTTTTCTGTTTTTTTCTTTTCTCTTGAGACATGTAATATCCTGACATTGTTTAAGTGTACCATACGTATTTGTTCTTATTGATGTTTTTGAACGATGTATGGTTAAAATACTAATTAGTCCTTTTAATCGGTCTCTTGACATCTTAAGAACTCTTGATTTTCTAGTGTCCTTTTCGAAAAGATCAAAGGACTAACGTTCATATAGACAAGGGACTGGTATGGTTTAACTAAACACAGATAAGTAGAAACCTTTTCAGGAGTTGTTTTATCGGAGGTGTAGAAAATTGTTAGACAAAATTATAAATTGTTTATTGGGATAGTCATTTAAGAAAGAATAAGGTATAACATAAAGGTCAAAGAAAGGTCAGTAAAGAATCTCTTCTACTCATTTTTACCAGATGTAAAAACAATACTATTACAGAGTACATAATCCTCCGATAATAATAGAGGTCTGATTAATTAAGGTTGAGGAAGGTGGACAAGAGAACCCAGAATAAATAGGTGGTGAAATTAGTATAATAATTTTATGAGACTTGAAGAGGTGAAGCGTCGTAGGAGTTCCACTCCGCTGTATTTGACTTACTTTGTGATTGAGGTGTTACCGGGTTACACACTGATTAACTCTTTCTTTACTAAAGGTTAGTAACGATAATGGTACTCTGGAATTTCTTTTATTGATCACCGACCCTTTAGAGTAGTTGGAAAAGAAATACGTAAAATTAATATTGTTGGGGAAATGTGCATATTTACAATAACAATGTTTCGTGACAGAATAAACTAGAAGGTTGTTGAGTTATTACTGTCCTTTCCACAGGGCTAAGAGTAACGTATCTACTTATTACATTTCACACTTCTCCAATTTCATTGAACGGACTCCAGTGACTCGAGAATCCGTAACCTCCATCCTGAAGACTAAGATTCGTACATCCCTCGTTCGAACTAAAGTTCGGACACTTCTCGAACTTACCCTCCGTCGTATCTCGTTCTCTTTCCTGTGAATGAACGACGGGCTCCGGAACCTAACTCTGAGCTCGAGACGGTGACCACCGACACACTGGTTTGTCCCTATTATTGTCCCAACTACACTTGTAACGTCAATTCCACATTACTTGAGATATTTTAAAACTAAAAGTGTAAAAGAAACAAGACTACTAAACTTATGGAGACTGAAATTCTTCAATGAAGTTTTATTAGAAGGAAAAGAAGAGACAAGGGTGTAGTGGTCAAATTATTTACATAAATAAAAATTAAATAAAAATTAACCTCCTATTGACGAAATGTCATATCACACCCAGAGACGCACCCAAACTAGCGACCCAGTCCTTCTAGGCAACCTCTTCCCGTAACGATGGGTGAGGCATAAGAACGGACCTCTTAAGGTACCTGTCTCCTCAGACCGTCCGACGTCAGGCACCCGAGTGTTTATCACCCTGTACTGGCTCGCTGACTGTGAAAGTGAAAGACAGTATATAGTTGTACTTGTTCGGTAGCCGTATGTAAACAGGGGACGAAGAATTTTGAGGAAGGGTAGAGGGCGGGGTAGGGTAGAGAGATCCAAGAGTGTCTCGTGACTCAACTCGAGGGATGTCCTATGTCGAAGTGACCACTAAAATGTATACCATTACATGTACAAAGGTACGATGAGAGTTAAACAAGGTGGGAGAGGTATTCCTTCTTTCGTGAATTCAGTCAGAATTTCTCCACCCACTTGGCTCTCGGATTATGTGTCTCACTTCATTCAGTCTTTCTCTTTTTAATGATAACAAAGAATTGCGTATATATCTCTTAGACCTTTCTACGTGACTACTTGGATAAACGTCCCGTCGTTACCTCTGTTCCGTATCTCTCGAGTGACACCTGTGTCGCCCCCTTCTTTTATACAAAGAAAACTACAATAGGCAACAAACCACAAAGAAGGGGAAGACGGACCTCGTTGTAAGAGAACGAGAAGAACACAGAATCGATAAGTAATTGTTTTAACCCTGCGATCCTTCGTGTAAACGAAACTGTGAAACAACAAGGAATCTAATACATTAGTCAGAGTTTTATGATTAGTTGATACCTTTCTTTTACTTTTAGTAAACTATAAACACAAGGGACTAATAAACACCCAAAACTTCGTCATTTTCTCTCCTAATTTACCGGTATCCGTAATTCTCTTTTTATTGATCATAGTACATTCAATACGTCCTGTCCCTTCGGACCGCACGACGTCAGGTACCCCAGCGTTTCTCAGTCTGTACTGAATCGTTGATTTTTTGTTACTGAAAAATTTTGACATTTTCAATCAGTGACCTCTCGTCTTAAAGTCTTACACAGTCACTAGTTGATGATGATGATACAAGTAACTTGTATTGACGTTATGAAGTGTCTTATATTGACATCACTTCCACTATCTTAAGGTCGATTCGATCAAGTCTAGGACTTTCTACTACGACAAATTCACGACGTGAGTTACACGGTCGTTTAAACCTTTTGAGTCGTCACCGGTGTCCTGACCTTTTCCAGTCAAAAGTAAGGTTAGGGTTTCTTTCCGTTACGGTTTCTTACAAGTTTAATGACGTGTTAACGTGAGTAGAGTGTCCGGTCGTTTCATTACGAGTTTTAAGAGATTCGGTCCGAAGTTGTCGTGCACTTGACTCTTGAAGGTCTTGAAGTTCAACCTAAATCTTTTCCGTCACCTTGGTCTCTAGTTTAACGGTTGTAGACTACCTAGTACCTTTGTCTTTCTCTTAGGGTCTTTTTGTAGATAAAAACGAAGTATCTGATGTGATTTAGGAAACTGTCACACCTAGCATTGTTTGACACCTTTTAAGACTTTCTCTGCCCTTATGGTCTGGTGGAATCAACGGAGGACTCTTTAGACATTCGTTCAGTTCTTCGTTGTCAATCTTGTCCTGTACCTTGTTACCTGACCAATATTTAGTCCTTTTCTCATGTCGTTCCGACGTATAACAGTGGGACCAATAAATTGAAGATACGTCTCATGTAGTACTCTTTGCGACCTGACCTACTTCGTGTTCGACCTTAGTTCTAACGCCCCCCTTTATAGTTATTGGAGTCTATACGTCTACTGTGGTGGGAATACCGTCTTTCACTTCTTCTTGATTTCCCGGAGAACTACTTTCACTTTCTCTTCTCACTTTTTCAACCATATTTTGAGTCGTAAGTTCTTTGGTTCTAGTACCGTAGATCAGTGTAGTGAAGTACGGTATGTCTACTCCTTTGTTACTTTTGTCACTGTCTGAAATAAAAGAATCCGAGGTTTTAGTGACGTCTACCACTGACGTCGGTACTTTAATTTTCTACGAATGAAGAACCTTCTTTTCGACACTGTTTGGACCTGTCGTATAATTTTTCGTCTCTATAATGAAATGACTGATCAGTTCATACCTACACTCTCAACCTGGTATTTCTTCCGACTCGTGGTTTCTTGACTACGAAAACTTGACACCACAACCTTTTCTGAGAACTCTCAGGGAACCTGTCGTTCTAGTTTGGTCAATTAGGATTTCTTTTGGTCAGGACTGATAAGTAACCTTCCTGACTACGACTTTGACTTCGAGGTTATGAAACCGGTGGACTACCCTTCTTGACTGAGTGACCTTTTTTGGGACTACGACCTTTTCTAACTTCCGTCCTCCTCTTCCCCTGTTGTCTCCTACTCTACCAACCTACCGTAGTGGCTGAGTTACCTGTACTCAAACTCGCTCGAGGTCCTCAACCACTACCAGTCCCTCCGGACCGCACGACGTCAAGTACCCCAGCGTCTCAGTCTGTGCTTACTCGCTGACTTGACTGACTGATATCATAAATGTACCCGAAGGGTCCACCGTGAGAACCATTTCTTGGGTGACCGGTTACGTCCTCTGCATTCTCTGACTCCAAACTAGGGACCCAGTCCTTCTAGGGACCTCATCTTTTACTGTTGGGTAGGGTCATAAGAACGGACCTATTGGGGTACCTGTCTCCTCGGACCGTCCGATGTCAGGTGTCCTAGCCGAAAGGTTGAGATCAGCTTGTGCTGACTTCGTTGAATTGTGCGTGTGTGTGTCATGAATATGTGGTCCAAAAAGTGGATCGCACAGTGTTTCGGAAGTGTTTAATACTTGTTACACATTTGAAATAGAAAACGATGCATCCCTTGCAGACCTTCACAGATTGTGAGGAGAAGAACTTAGATACTATTATATACAAAGGTACGATGAGAGAGTTGAGCAGGGTGGAGAGGAAGGGGATACAGGTGTTCAAACAAGAGATAGTAAGGGAAGAAGGTCTGTTAGGAGAAAAATAAGTATATTAATTGTAATCGGGTCCCGGAGACAGATACAAAGGTCTCGCAAGACTCCGAGCCACTAAGGACTGAATACCTACTAAACCGACAAGTTATGAAGGACCCTAATGTACTCGGTCAAATAAAAAAGAAAACGGGATTACACCATTTTTGTCTGGAGAGAGCGGTAGGTTGATTATAGACGATGTTGATTCCAAGTGTACCAACTCCACTATAGAGAGTCTACCCTACGACTCGACTCGACCAGTACACCTTTTCACGTCTTATCTTTCGTAGTAATTCAACCGTTGTTTCTTTTTTTAGTACCTCGTGCCTTTCTACGTTTTTGAAATAGATCACCCATAATTTCCCATTTATCAGTCCCGTGGTCGTTAGATCATAACTTTCTTGGTAATTCGCTTGACAGACTTTTGACAGAGACGAAAATATCTGTGATGTTCTATCATAATATTTCAACGGTAACTAACACAACATTAATAACGAGTGTAATTGAAACGAAGTTCAGAAATTGACAAAGTCACACGACGGTATCGATTATACGTTTTCACACTGTCCTTGTACTTCGGAACCCCTGAGTCTGACTGTGTGTTTTATCTTTTCTTCGTCTTTGAAATGGAATAAAAGAGTTAAGATCGGAAGAGAGAAGTGTAAATTACACAGATCTCAACTTACATAAAATATCTCTACAAAAGAAGACGGTCATAATCCTCCGTTTTTTTTTTTTTTTCATACAACGGTAACGGACACAATCGGCGAGTCAGGACAGACTGAGAAACGTTGGGGTACCTGACATCGGGAGGGCAGAGGGGAGAGGTACCTTAAAAGGTCCGTTCTTATGACCTCAACCCACGGTAAGGGATGAGGTCCCCTAGAAGGGATGGGGCCCTAGTTTTGGTCCAGAGGGCTAAACGTCCGTCTAAGAAACGGCAGACTCGGTGGTCCCTTCGGGACCACAGTAACAGACGCGTACACGTTTGAACACAAAGTTCTCTTAGACAAGTTGAATAATAAATGACAACTTAAAATTCAATTTACTCCTGGAACAAATACACTTCACTTTCAGAAAGTGACTTCGTAACCAATAAATAGACAGTTTTCGAGGTCAACCAAAAATTCTCTCCATTAAAAATTAAATGGTTTTTTTTTTTTTTTTGGTGTTTTTTGGGGTTTGGGAATACTAAAATGGGTTTATCTTTCGTGTCCCCTTTGTGACTGTAAGGAGTTATACGGGTTTCTCAGAAGACAATCCAAAATTCTGCAATTACTCTGTATCCAGACTTGTCCTTAATCCTTTACATCACCCAGTGATTACGGCTGAAGAATCTATAGTCAAGTCAAGTCAAGTCAGCGAGTCAGCACAGGCTGAGAAACGCTGGGGTACTTAGCGTCGTGCGGTCCGGAGGGACAGGTAGTGGTTGAGGGCCTCAAGTGAGTCTGAGCGCAGGTAGCTCGGGTACTACGGTAGGTCGGTAGAGTAAGACCCAGTAGGGGAAGAGGAGGACGGGGGTTAGAGAGGGTCGTAGTCTCAGAAAAGGTTACTCAGTTGAGAAGCGTACTCCACAAGTTTCATGACCTCGAAGNCAGGCTGAGAAACGCTGGGGTACTTAGCGTCGTGCGGTCCGGAGGGACAGGTAGTGGTTGAGGGCCTCAAGTGAGTCTGAGCGCAGGTAGCTCGGGTACTACGGTAGGTCGGTAGAGTAAGACCCAGTAGGGGAAGAGGAGGACCGGGGTTAGAGAGGGTCGTAGTCTCAGAAAAGGTTACTCAGTTGAGAAGCGTACTCCACAGGTTTCATGACCTCGAAGTCGAAATCGTAGTAAGGAAGGTTTCTTTAGGGTCCCGACTAGAGGAAGTCTTACCTGACCAACCTAGAGGAACGTAAGGTTCCCTGAGAGTACTCAGAAAAGGTTGCGGTGTCAAGTTTTCGTAGTTAAGTAGTGAGTCGGAAGAAGTGTCACGTTGAGAGTGTAGGTATGTACTGGTGACCTTTTTGGTATCGGAACTGATCTACCTGGAGTCAGACGTTTCATTACAGAGACGAAAACTTATATGATAGATCCAACCAGTATTGAAAAGAAGGTTCCTCATTCGCAGAAAATTAAAGTACTGACACCAGTGGTAGACGTCACTAAAACCTCGGGGGGTTTTATTTAAGACTGTGACAAAGATGACAAAGAGGACAAAGAGGTAGATAAAGGGTACTTCACTACCCTGGTCTACGGTACTACAGTTTGGACTACGTTTCACGTCTTAGTAACCTTTTCTGGGACTACGACCCTTTCTGACTTCCGTCCTCCTCTTCCCCTGTTGTGTCCTACTATACCAACCTACCGTAGTGACTGAGTCACCGGTAGTCAGACTCATCCGAGACCCTCTACCACGTCCTGTCCCTTCGGACCGTCCGACATCAGGTACCTTAGCGTTTCTCAGTCGGTACTGAGTCACTAACTTGTTATTGTTGTTTACATCTCCTAAATGAGAATTTACAGATAAACGACGACTTTCTTTCTTTATACATTTATATACCTATTTTTTTACTATAATGGCCGTTCAATTTTCTTTAATAAAAGTAAATTATATGAAAAATGGGAACTTTCGATGACATTTTACCCACTCCACCGTTGAATATTAACTCCCTAAGTACATAAAAAAGGACACGAAGATTGTATAACGATCAACACTGAGATTATGGACAAAAAGTTTATGCACCCAGATTTTTTGTAACAACCTTATTTATATGGGTCCAGGTCAACTTCAGAGATATTTATTAAAATAAGAGAAGTAGGAGATTTTGAAAGTCCTATACTAATCAATCATTGTGTAGTTTCGAAGTTCCAAAACATTCAAAGACGATGGTATAAATTTTTTAATAGAAAAAATCTTTGTCAACCTTTTGAAAAATACTCTCCAAAAGTGGTCCTTCAGAAACTTTTGTTAACCACTACTAATTTACTCAAAGTAACAGTGAAACCCTTAGGAAAAATTTGAGAGTACTTCTAAACTTAATTAACACCAACTTTGTTTTTCTTTAACGGTTGAAATTTTGTAAACTTACTGGACCGAGATTTTTTTATCTTTGGACATCCGAAACGCCAATCACCGATCTAAGGATTGACGCTACTTCCCTATTAATCATTCCGTTTATCATCGATATCGACGGGTACGTCACCCAGAACGTATGGTGACCAAAAGAAGGTAATAGTTAACTTGACTGACTCTTGTAAATTCACTACAAAGCGAGTCCCAATATTGTCAAAACTCTGAAAAATAAAATCTTAAAGAGTAAATTAACTTAAGATATCGGATAGATCTTAAACACCGGGTACAGTTCTTACGTATCGAAAGAATTTTGGGTCTCTATTTGGGTACATGGATACCAGTGGATTAGATACTGTTTTCTCCGTTCTTATTTGTTACGTCTTTTCTTTCAGAGAAGTTATTCACCATGACCCTTTGGACCTGTCGATGTGCATTTTCTTACTCTAATCTTGTAAAGGATTGTGGTATATGTTTTTGATTGAGTTTCACCCAATTTCTGGATTTACATTCGGATCTGTGATATTTTAAGAATCTCCTTTTGTCCGTCTTGTAAGAAACTGTATTTAACGTCGTTCTAGAAAAACTGGGTGGAGGATGTCATTACTTTTATTTTTATTTGTTTACCCTGGATTAATTTGTATTATCGAAAACGTCTCGTTTCTTTTGGCATTTGTTTTACTTTTCCGTTGGGAACCTTACTGTCTTTTATAAACGTTTATTTCGTTGGTTGTTCCCTAATTAGAGGTTTTGTACGTTTTGTCGAGTACTTTGAGTTATACTCTTTTTGTTCCTTGAGTTAGTTTTTTACCCGTCTTCTGAATTTATCTGTATAGAGGTTTCTTCTGTATCTCTACCAGTTCTCCGTGTATTTGTATACGAGTTTTAGTGATTAATAATCTCTTACGTTTAGTCGTGATGTTACTCCAATAGTGGAGTGTGGTCAGTCTTACCGGTGGTAGGTTTTGTTTTTTTTTTTAAGATGTTTGTCATTTACGACCTCTCCCATAGTTCTATTCCTTTGGGAGAATGTTACAACCATCCTTACGTTTAACTATGTCAGTACTACCTCTTGTGTCATACCTCAAGGAATTTTATGATTTTTATCTCGATGGTTTACTAGATCGTTAGGGTGAAGACCCGTATATGGGTCTCTTTTGATATTAAGTTTTTCTATGTACGTGGGTTCGTAAGTGACGTCATGATAAATGTTATCGGTCCTGTACCTTCGTTGGATTTAAAGGTAGTTGTCTACTTACCTATTTCTACACCATGTATATATGTTACCTTATAATCGGTATTTTCCTTGTTTTAACACGTTAAACATTTCTACACCTACCTGGATATCTGACAGTATGTCTCACTTCAATTCAGTCTTTCTCTTTTTGTTTATAGTATATTATAACGAATAAACACCTCAATTTTTTTTTACTATATATGCTTGAACAAAAGTTTCGTCTTTATCTCTGTGTCTGTATCTCCTACCTACATACCTATGAACCCCGTCCCCTCCCTCCTCGCTCCTGAACCCTCCGACCCTACTTATATATATGTGATACATACCCCGGAGAGAATATCGAGTCAACCATTTCTTAGACGGACATTACGTCCTCTGAACCCAAGTTAAGGACCTAGTCCTTTTAGGGGACCTCTTCCTTTACTATTGGGAAAGGTCATAAGATCGGACCTCTTAGGGTACCTGTCTCCTCGGACCGTCCGACGTCAGGCAACCCAGTGTTCTCAGCCTGTACTGAATCGCTGATTTGGTGGTGGAGATGATACATATTTTATCTATTAATTACTCTTGGATGAGATACCGTGTTTCTTGAGATGAGTTACGAGACACCACTGGATTTACCCTTCCTTTAGGTTTTCTCTCCCTTATACATATATATGTATATCGGCTAAGTGAAACGACGTGTCTTGTTTGATTCTTTTACAACATTTCATCGATCTGAGGTTGTTTTGCTTTAAAAAATTTTTCTTATATATCAAAAGAATCTAGAAAGTATAAAAACAAAAGACTCATTAACAGTACTATACAATTACAATTATACGTGAAAAATTTCGTTTAAAGTAATACATTTCTAATTTTTTTTGTGATTAACTTATGGAAACAAATAGTCCTAGGATCATTTTCCTTCACACCTAATAACATCGAACTATATTGTCTATTCGAAGTTACGGAAACTAGACGAATTCAAAGATGTCCCTACCTAGAATTTTATCAGAGGTATAATACGATTCTATAACACCAAACAGTGACAACGGTGGACACGGTGGTTGACGGATGGTAACAAGTTCCCTTCGGTGTATTTTCATACTGGTCTGAAATAATAGAAATAGTGACAACGACGGCGGTTCAGCGAAGTCAACACAGGCTGAGACACACTGGGGTGTCTGCCGTCGGGTGGTCCGAGGGGACAGGGACCCTGAGAGGTCTGTTCTTATGACCTCACCCAACGGTAAAGGAAGAGGTTACGTACTTTCACTTTTCACTTTCACTTCAGAGAGTCAGCACAGGTTGAAAAACTCTGGGGTACCTGACGTCGGGTGGTCCGAGGAGGCAGGTACCCTAAAAGGTCCGTTCTTATGACCTCACCCCACGGTAGCGGAAGAGGAAATAGTGACAATGATATCAGGTTTTCAATTCTCTTGTGTAACTTTCGTAAAGGATGTTAGTATATGATGAAAACTCTAATGTTAACGACCATAATCTAAATGGAAAAAAACTTAGGACCAAAAATATAGTAATAATGTATCCATTTACTATTAAAGGAAAATTCCTCTTTTTATTAAATGGGTTATGTTACCAATGTTACCCTTATTAATTTATTACTAAATTTAATCATTGAAATCTTTCTTGCATGTACTCTCTACCTAAAAGTAAAAGTTTTTTCTGAACCATAAAAAATTGGTTATAAATGAGTAATATGAATATTTCTAAATTTTTTACATTAAGAATGGCTCTCTCTTTCTGAATCTTTGTGAACCTTATAGATCGAGATAAATAATATGACCTATAAATCGTTCATTCTATATAGGAGTTTATTGTTACGTGATTTTGTGAAGTCACTAGTTTGTTTGTGAAGGGAGAACTTTATATAAACTGTAACCATATAATGTCTGAACAACAATGCCACACTTGACGAAAAAACTATATGTGACGAATTAAGTACTTAACTTCTTTGGTTTTACTCTTTGACGGTTTCTTTCTCGACTCACATTCGACTCGGACTCTGTACTGTACCTTTCATTTTGATACTTACCTACTACGTTTTTTTACAATTTTATACTGAAGTAATAATGGTAAGAAAAGTGGTCTCTTTATAAGGATACATAGTTTTTAATTTGATCTACCTCACAATCCAGTTTTATACCACGAATTATTCGTATTAAGTTTTTATTCCTTTGTCTGAAAGAGTACTTGTATTCGACAAAACCTCCCAGATCAAACAATCTTTACAGTATCTTTATTGTCACGAAAGGGATATATGTATCACTTCAGTTCTATTTCACTTAATAAGATCTTACTAATTTTACTGATCAAATATCGGACTCTGGACCATAACGAACTGACCTTTCTCCTGTCATCGGTTCGTTACCGAACGACACTCTTTCTTACGACACTAAAATTTTTATAAAGTTCAGAACTATCTATTACATTAATTAGAAAAGTTTGACCGAAGTATTAAGCGATACCGTGACTATTTGATTGTGAAGTAACGAAAGTCGACTTTTCAACTAAGTCGTCTACCTGTTGAAAAAGAAAAAATTACACTCAAAGGATCTTTATAAAATATCAGAATTTGTATTCAAAACGGACTAATATATAAATAAATATAAAATATAATATATAAATAAAATTGTACTGTCCTTTTTTTTTGGGTTTATGTTCTGTCAGTATAAAAATTCCGTGGTTTTCTAGACTAATTAGACAATAATTTGACGGTCGATATTAAACCATATACCGTCCTTTGGTAGTCTGGTTTTTACAGATGAGACTCCGGACCCACTAGATCTAAGGATCAAATAGGAGTCTCCTATTAAACTACCCCCACAGTAGGATGTCATGAAAATGTTGTCTAAGGTAATAAACAACAAGATGAGATGTACCTCCTGAGTAAATTTTTGAGAGACACCCACCTACTTTGACCTCGGATAATAAGTTTCACTTCAATTCGGTCTTTCTTTTTGTGGTTATGTCATATGATTACGTATATATACCTTAAATCTTTCTACCATTGATATTAGGACATACGTTCTGTCGTTTTCTCTGTGTCTACATATCTCGTGAAAACCTGAGACACCCTCTCCCTCTCCCACCCTGCTATACCCTCTTACCGTGACTTTGTACATTTAATAGTGTACACTTTACTTAGCGGTCAGGTCCAAGTTACGTATTATGTCTCTCCAACCCCGACCACGTGACCCTACTGGGTCTCCCTACCCTACCCCTCCCTCCACCCTCCCCGTAAGTCCTACCCCTTGTGTACATGTGGGTACCGTCTAAGTATAGTTACATACCGTTTTGGTTACGTTATAACATTTCATTTATGTATTTATTTTGACTTTTTTATTTATTTATTTTTGAGAGACACATAGTTTATTTTCAATGTCTAAGGTACATGGCTTTTATACGTGTGTTGATGTTTGTAGACGTATGTCAATGTTCTACAAGTGTCTAGTGTTTCGAGACACATGGACTAAGGTCTAATTCTTTAATAAAACATTACAGTGTATACGAGACTTGAATTACACTCGTGTCTGAAAGGAGACGGTGACTTCAGATATATTGAAGGTATTATACTGTCAGAGCGGACGATCATCCATATTACGAACGTCCTCCTATCTTGTCGTTTCTTCTCCTCGAAACAGACCGTCATCATTTGAGGTCTTCCCACGTGTGGCCGTGTGTGTGTTTTACTTGTTCGGAATCTGTCAGACAGTAGTGCCTGTCGGGGTTTCTTCAGTTTGGAGTTAAAACAGTTTACGAGTTTCAAATCAAGAACTAAAGTACCATCTAAACTATATGTTTACATACAAAATGTATTCATTGACTTCTTATTAAATATAAAAAGAAGAAAATTTACCAATTTTTTACAGAAATACTGTAAGGTTGATTGATTGGGATCACCGTTTTTTTTTTTTGTTTTTTTTTTTTGGTGTGTGTTTTCTCTCATACCGACCAAAGGTTCGAAAAGACGTTTCTTATCACGTCACTACTTGTTCTTAATCCGTGTCGTCAATTTAGAGAACGAATCTGAAAAAAAAGGGGGTGTTAATCTCTTACGTAAGTAGTATGTTTCAGAATGACAGTTTAACTAGGGTTATCGAATATGCCTTCTGGAAAATACTCCGACTACCCACTTTTAATATACTCAGTTCATAACTCTACTTATGTTTTCACTTTTCGAAAATAGGAGGAACCCCTTTTCAGTGTAAAAAATGTCACAGTTTCAAAATTTTATAATGATTTTTCTATTCGTATTTCATTCTCTGTATTCAATCAGTTTAAACCCACTCTATTTATAAAATTTTCAACTTCTTACCTGAAAACGAAAGTCAATTCTACCTTATTATCTCCGATCGAAATGAAAGGACGACTTTGTTTAGTTTCTGAATTATTTTACATACTAAATAACTAAAAATTCTTTAACCTATAGTTCTTTACTCAATTAACACTAAGATTTTTCGTCCTTTGTTTAGTGTACTCGTGGTTCTGTAAGAGTCAAATAACGGATCTTTGTCAGAGATCTAACACCGTGTCTAACCTTCTTAAGTCCACCTCTGTCCCGTCAGAGAAAGACAAGTCTTTCGTATCAACCTCAGGTCCCTCCGGTTCCTACGATGTCGAAAGTCCCGTGTTTACCCTCTTGAAATATGTGTCTCTATAGGATGTCTATGGATGTTTCGAGTGAGTTCTTCTTTATTTAGTAAAATTACCAGTAGATAGACGAGTTCTTTAACTTAAAAATGTCTCTTTTGAGATTCAGATCTACTGAGATAACCACTTAAGATGGGTTTCTAAAATTTTTCTATTTTTAGAACGTTTACAATATAGTCTTTTCATTTTGCTTTTTTTTGATGAAAGGTTAAGTAAGATACTCCGGTCGAAATCAGTCTATACTTTTGGTCTGTTTGTGAAATGTCCTTCTTTTGATGTCTGTATAAAAAGTATTTGTATCTATATTTTAAAGAATTGTTTTAAAATCATTAATTTTAAATTTTTCACCCAAGGTTTACCCAAAAAGAGTCCTTACGTTCCAACCAAATTGTAAACATTGAGATCGTTACGTTAAGTAGTATAATTGTTGATTTTTCCATTTAGTGTATGAATCGACCACGTCTTTTCGTGACTTGTTTTAGGTGAAGGTAAGAATTAATTTTTTTTTTTTAGACAGGTGTTTGATCCTTTTTCTCCTTTGAATTAGACTGTAAACTATTTCCTATGAAAACTTTTGGGGTGTCGATTGTAGTCTGAATAACCACCTTCTGACTGACGAACATGGGACTACAGTCGTTGCTACGTTCATACAGACGAGAGTGGTAGAGATAAGTTGTAAAGTGACCTCCTATCTTGTTCCTTTTCTTTATTTTGTATATCTCTAATCTTTCATTTTAACGGAAAAAAGTATCCGTTGTACTAAAAGGATAGTCTTTATAAAACACCTTAGTGTATTTACAAATCTTGATGACCTCGTATCACTCAAACTTCGTATGTTCAAGTAATGTATTTTAAATTGACAAAAAGATATATGATCGTTACTTTTTCATTTTGGACTTTCTTTGACTGTTTCTTTGTCTCCGTTAACTGACCTCTTTCCTAATAGAAAAGTTGTTTAATATGATCTTTTAAACCTATACGTACATGTTTTTTTAAAACTAGTTGTAGAGTGTAGTATGTGTTTTTAATTAAGTTTTACCTAGTATCATGAATTATTTTAGATTTTAATATTTTGAAGATCTTCTTTGTATGTTCTTTTATAACCCAATCCGTTTCTAAAATGTGTATACTAAGGTTTTCGTCTGGCGCACTTTCTTTTTTAGTTGTTTGACCCGAAGTAGTTTTAATGAGAAGTCTACTGTGACAATTCACTTACTTCTCTGGTTCGGTACCCGACCCTCTTTTATTTACGTTCATTAGTAATGTATATAGAGTATTTTTAAATATAGGTCTATACTTTTTTTTGTGGAGAGTCCGGAGTAATTATTCTTTTGTTGTGTTAAAAATTTTACTAAATTTTAGAAATTTTTCTAAAGTTATCTGTGAGGTGGTTCTTTCTATATTCCTATCTTTTATTCATGATGTACTCTGCTACGAGTTGTAGTAATTAGAAATATCTTTACGTTCAATTTTGATATTCTGTGGTAGGGTAGAGATAAGTTTTCCGATACCGACTAAGAACTACATACTGTCTTTTGGTGTTTAAGACATTTCGTTAATAGGAAGTTAATTTTTCTTTATTTCACCGTTTTTTTAAGATTCATTTTTGTTATTATTACTAGTATGGTTCACAACCATTCCTATACCTCATTGACTTTGTTTTTTTGAGATATCGATCCGTATAATAACTCTTTGATGTCTTTTAGTTTCTATTTCTTTTCTACGACGTTCTTCAGTCCCCCCCTTTTTATGGAATGGATATCTTCTATTGCTTAATATTAATGTAGACTGAAAAGGAGTCTTTGCTTCGTTCACTCTCCTCTCATGTCACTTTATAAATTTCACGATTCTAAATTTTTGGGTAGTTACATCTTAAGACATAGGACACTTTATCGGAAGTTTTCAACTTTCTCTTTATTTCTGAAAGAGTCTGTTTGACTATGACTCCTATAAACAACGATCAAAAAATACGATTATATATTCACTTTACTTACTGTCATTACTATGCTCCTTGATTTCCCTCCTTAATCCTAATAAAACAATATTTCATAAGTGGACTGAATACTTCACCATATCACAATACACTTTTTCATATAACGTTTGAGATCCCGTTGGTGATTTTTTCAAATTTTCTACATATTAATATAGAATATTAATGTATTTCTCCCCCTCTACCTTAGTATATTTACAAGTATATCTTGGTGTTTCCCTTCTTTTTCTCGTCTTCTATTTTTGTCCTTGTTTCTTGTTCCTGTTGTTCTTCTTCTATCGTTGTTGATATCGTCTATAATTAGGTTGATATAGTTATTAGTGAAGTTTATAGTTACCGGATTTACGTGGTTAACTTTCTATCTATTTCATTTAGGTTGATATACAAAATGTGTTCTTTACGTGGAAGTCATATTTCTATGTGTATCTGATTCTCATTGACCTACCTCTTTTTGTATGGTACGTGATTAATCTTGTTTTGTCTTCATCGACGTAATTAAATTCTTTCTTATCTGAAGTTTCGTGTCTTTCAATAGTCTGTATTTCTACCCATAATGTATTACTATTTGGGTATTAGGAATTGCACATAAATGGATTGTTATAGTACAGTTTCGTGTACTCCGTTTTAACTGTCTTGAAGTTCCTCTTTATCTATTTAGACGATAGTATCAACTTCTAAAGTTATAGAGAGTTGGTCTTTACCTGTATAGTCGTTCGTCTTTTGGTTTTCCTATATCAACTTGAGTTGTGGTTGTTAGTCGACCCATATTGACTGTAAATATCTGATGAAATTCTGCGAATGAGGAACCTTCTTTTCAATACTGGTTGGATCTATCGTATAAGTTTTCGTCTCTGTAGTGAAACGGCTGATTCCAGGTAGATCAGTTCCGATACCAAATAGGTCATCAGTACATACCTACACTCTCAACCCGACACTTCTTTCGCCTCACGGCTTCTTACCTACGAAAACTTGACACCACAACCTCTTCTGAGAACTCTCAGGGAACCTGACGTTCCTCTAGGTTGGTCAGGTAAGACTTCCTCTAGTCGGGACCCTAAAGAAACCTTCCTTACTACGATTTCGACTTTGAGGTTATGAAACCTGTGGAGTACGTTTCTCAACTGAGTAACCTTTTCTGAGACTACGACCCCCCCTAACCCCCGTCCTCCTCTTCCCCTGCTGTCTCCTACTCTACCGACCTACCGTAGTGCCTGAGCTATCTGCGCTCAGACTCACTTGAGGCCCTCTACCACTACCTGTCCCTCCGGACCGCACGACGTTAAGTATCCCAACGTTTCTCAGCCTGTACTGACTCACTGACTTGACTTGACTTGATAGGTTGTTGTCGTCTTATGAGTAAGAAGAGCTCGAGTGTACCTTGTAGGTTGTTTTGTCAAATGCAAGACTCGGTATTTTGTATGGGATTAAATTTTGTTATCTTTAGTCTGTTATAGACGAGAGACCACTATTACCCTAATTTGATCTTTAGTCATTGACTTTATATTACCTTTTAAGGGTTTCATACACTTTGATCTGTTATTTGAAGGTTTATTATATACTTAGTTTCTTCTTTAGAGTTCTCTTTAAATTTTTATCAAAGTTGATTCCTTTTACTTTTGTGTATCGAATTTCGAACACTCTATGTCATTTTCATCACGAAAATGACGACGACGACTCAGCGAAGTCAGCACAGGCTGAGACACACTGGGGTGTCTGGTGGTCCGAGGGGGTAGGGACCCTAAGAGGTCCGTTCTTGTGACCTCACCCGACGGTAAAGGAAGAGGTTACGTACTTTCGTTTTTCACTTTCACTTCAGCGAGTCAGTACAGGATGAGAATCGCTGAGGTACCTGACATCGAATGGTCCGAGGAGGTAGGTACCCTAAGAGGTCCGTTCTCATGACCTCACCCCACGGTAACGGAAGAGGTTTTCATCACGAATCCTTCTTTAATTTTTGTAACTTAGATACATGATTTTTTATTTTTTCTCCTTTAATTTAGGTTTCATTCGTCTTCTTTATTATTCTTAATCTCGTCTTTAGTCTCTTTGTCTTTTATCCTCAAGTTATCTCTTTTTGGTTGTTTTAGTCTTCGACCAGGAACTTTTGTAGTCATTTTTACTATTGAAAATTAGTCTGATTGTTTCTTTTTTTTCCTATCCTGTATTTTGTGATTATAATCTTTACTTTCTCCTCTGTAGTGATATCTAGGATATCTATAATTCTCTTATTATCCCCTTATGATATTCGTTGAGATACCGGTGTTTAAACTGTTTGATCTACTTTACCTGGTAAGGAACTTTCTGTCAAACGTTTTAAGTATGTTCTTCTTTATCTGGTTTGGGTACATAGGACATTGGACATAACCGTACATTGGACGTAACCGTCCGTCCAAGAAATAGTGACCACGGTGGACCCTTCGGGTTATAATCATGTGTTTAACTTAACTGTTATTGAAGTGACCACTTCTGATGGTTTGTAGATTCTTTCTTTAATATGGTTACGAGATGTTAGGGAAAGGTTCTTATCTTCGTCTCTCTTATGAAGAAAATTTTATACTCTGGTTGTAATGGGATATCCTTTTGGTCTTTTTCTGTAACTTTCTTTACTGTCTGGTTATGGAAATCACTTATCTACTTCTCTAGAAATTGTTTTACAATAAAGAATATATGGTTATTAATTCTTCACCTTAAACTCTGACTTTTGTGTTACGGTAAAGATGTTGTGGGTTTTAGTGTGTTATACATCCATATTTAATTGTTTTATACATGTACCACCTTACTCCTTTTAGTGTTTTGAGATTACTTTTTTAGTTTCTACTTACTTCTTGTATCTATAAGGTACAAATACCTATCTTTCTGAGTCATAACAGTTCAACAGTAAGGAAAGTTTAAACTAGATATCTACGTTACGTTAGTGTTAACTTTAAGGTCGACAATAAACACTTAGGACTGGTTGACTAAGTTTTCAAATATGTTCCTTCGTTTTCTGGGTCTTACAACAAGTCAGTAATTCAGAACTGACTGAGAGACGTTGGGGTACTTGATGTCGTGTAGTCCGAAGGGACAGGAAGTGACAGAGGGTCCCAAACGAGTTTGATTACGGGCAACGCAGTTACTGTGGTATGTTGGTAGAGTAGGAGACAGTAGGGAAAGAGAAGAACGGGCCTTAGAGAGGGTTGTAGTCCCAAAAAGGTTTCTCAGACGAGAAGTGTAGTCCGCCGGTTTCATAACCTCGAAGTCGAAGTCAGGAAGGTCACTTATAAGTCCCAACTAAAGGAAATCCTAACTAACCAAACTAGAACGACACGTTCCCTGAGAGTTCTCGGAAGAGCTCGTGGTGTTAAGTTTTAGTAGTTAAGAAACCGACAGTTGGAAGAAAAACCAGGTTGTGAGTGTAGACATGGATTGATGACCCTTTTGGTATTGAAACTGAAATGCCTGGAAAGGTATGTCAGTTTCACTACAGAGACGAAAAATTATACGACAGATCCAACCAGTATCAAAAAGAAGGTTCCTCGTTCACAAAAAATTAAAGTACCGACGACAGTGACAGATGTCAGTAAAACCTCAGGTTCTTTTATTTTAGACGGTGATAAAGGTGAATAAAGGACACAGAAATTGAATATACGTCTCATCTAGTACTCTTTGCGACCCGACCTCCTTCGTGTTCGACCTTAGTTCTAACGGTCCTCTTTGTAGTTATTGGAGTCTATACGTCTACTATGGCGGGAACACCGTCTTCAACTTCTTCTTGATTTCTCAGAGAACTACTTTCACTTTCTCCTCTCACTTTTTCAACCGAATTTCGAGTTGTAAGTCTTTTGATTCTAGTACCGTAGACCAGGGTATTCACTTCACTTCACTTCACTTCAACGAGTCTGTACAGGCTGAGAAACGCTGGGGTACCTGACATCGGATGGTCCGAGGACACAGGTACCCTAAAAGGTCTGTTATCATGACCTCACCTAACGGTAAAGGAAGAGGTCCCCTAGAAGGGCTGGGTCCTTAGCTTGGACCCAGAGGGCGTAACATCTGTCTGCGAAATGGCATTATCTACGTCTTTGTCCCTGTCTGAAATAAAACCCCCCGAGGTTTTAGTGACGTCTACCACTGACGTCGGTACTTTAATTTTCTGTGAATGAGGAACCTTCTTTTCAATACTGGTTGGATCTGTCGTATAATTTTTCGTCTCTATAATGGTTGTTTCCAGGTAGACCAGTTCCGATACCAAAAAGGTTATCAGTGCATACCTACACTCTCGACCTGATATTTCTTTCGACTCGTGACTTCTTAACTACGAAAACTTGACACCACAACCTCTTCTGAGAACTCTCAGGGAACCTGCCGTTCCTCTAGGTTGGTTAGGTAGGATTTCCTTTAGTCAGGACTTATAAGTGACCTTCCTGACTACGACTTCGACTTTGAAACCGGTGAACTACGTTTCTGGACTGAGTAAACTTTTTTGGGTCTACGACCCTTTCTAACTTCCGTCCTCCTCTTCCCCTGCTGTCTCCTACTCGACCAACCTACTGTAGTGACTGAGTTTCCTGTACTCAAACTCATTTGAGGTCCTCAACCACTACCTGTCCCTCCAGACCGCATGACGTCAGGTACCCCAGCGTTTCTCGGTCTGTACTGACTCGCTGACTTGACTTGACTAAAGGTGAAATGAGGGTAGAGAAACGACACTTCACTACGTTGGTCTACGGTACTAGAAGTAAAAACTTACAACAAAATTCGACCGTTAAAGTGCGAGGAGAAAGTGGGAGTAGTTCCCCGAGAAATCAAGAAGTGAAAGACAGTAATCTCACCATAGTAGACGTATAGATTTCATCAACTATAAAAGGGTCTTTAGAACTAAGATCGAACACTCAGTAGGTCGGACCGTAAAACGTCCTACATGAGACGTGTCTTCAATTTGTTCGACCCACTGTTATATATCGAAACTGTATGAGGAAAGGGTTAAACCTTAGGCAGACAACAAGGAACAGGTCAAGATTGACAACGAAAAACAGGACATATGTCCAAAGAGTACTCTCTTCACTCCACCAGACCATAAGGAAAGAGAAATTCTTAAAAGGTGTCAAAAGACTCTAGGTGTGTCAGTCTCCGCAAGCTTATCAGTTACTTCTTCATCATCTGGAAAAAGACCTTAAGGAAATAAAAAGACACTAGGTTACCTACAACCGTTAAACTAGAGACGACTCAAAAGGTTTAAACGACCTTATAACTCAGGGTGTGAAATTGTCGTAGTAGAAAACACCAAACTTTGTCGAATCGACCTTAAGGTAACTGAGGTGATCGAAACAAGTATCGTTACGAAGTATTCCGGGTAAACTGAAGTGGGAGGGCCTACAAACCGAGATCCACTCACTAGTGTGGTAGTAGTAATAGACTCATTAATTCTGGAAAAAACATACCAAGAAGTCACATAAGAACGGTGGAGAAGAATTAGAGAAGACAAAGACAACCCAGGAACGGTAGACAGAGGAAATAACACGGGTAGAAACGTACTTTCCAAGGGGACCATAGAGATTAAAAGAAATTCTCTAGAGACTAAAGAGGGTAGAATAACCAAAGGAAATAAAGAAACGTAACAAGTGAATTCTTCCGAAAGAATAAAGAGAAACGATAAGAGACCTTGAGACGTAAGTCTACCCATATAGAAGAAAAGAGGAAACGGAGAGAAGAAAAGAGTCGATAAAAATTCAGGAGGAGTCTGTTGGTGAAACGGGAGAACGAAAAGAAAAAGAACCCCTACCAAAACCACTAGTGAAGGACAAGTTACAATACTTGGACGTAGGTATCAAGAAGACCGAAAGATTGTCTAGATTTGGGAACTTAGATAAACAGCGCTACTTATCCAAGTTCCCTAAACTAAATCTAGTATGGACTTACCAGATCACCAAAAGGGGTGAAGAAGTATAATTCGGAGTTAAAACGTTATACCTTGAGTACTAGACTCAGTGTCAGTCCAGATCCAGAACAAAAAAGAGTGACATATCTCGAGGTAAAAACCGACGTTTTTTATATTAATTAGACTAAAACCATGACTGGTAGACCACTACAGGTACACCACTACAGACTGTTTTACACCAGGTGACCTCTTCCCTTACCGTTTGGTAAAGACATAATAACGGAACTCTTAGAGTACTTGTCATACTTTTCCGTTTTTCTATAAAATGTCCTTTTACTCAGGGGGTCCAGCCATCCACAGACTATACTATGACCCCTTCTCACCTCTCCATCGAGGTCTTTCTTACTTCTCCGACTCGGTTTCGTTTTTATTACGAGTTAACACCTACAAAGACCACCGCTTTCATTTCAGACGACGACTTTTCTTGTTATAACGTATCCTTCGACCTTAGTTAGTTCCATTTAACTGCACCGGTCCGTCCTCTCCCGTTGTCACTTGTGACTATAGAATCCTACACTAAATTTTACCTGTCCTTACCCATATAAATTAAGTCTGTTGGTAGTGTAGATCATGAAACCCGTTCTTAGGGAATCTTTATTACCTCATCGACAGTATCAGTTCTTTTGTCAAGTTTTACGTCATGAACCCAATTTAGAGTTTTTACTGTCATACTAGAGCCAAGTAAACGTTCCGTTTAGTAAGTCATAGTGTTATTAGGTTCAGATACGGGATTGGTGATGACAATTTTTTCGACTCAACTTACCAAGACACTTCTGGATGTTCTGGAAGATCTTGATTGTGGTTTTTTTTCTACAGAAAAGTAGTATCTCCTAACCTTACGTTTATATCCTTCAGTTCTCTAGGGATCTCATTGTCCGTTCAAACCGGGACCTCATGTTTTACTTCGTCCCGTTTTCGATTGTCTCAAAACTGTTCTCTTACGTAACCAGTATCGTTTATAGGAGAAGACTGTTGTGTTCTCTGTTGAGGTGTGCACCTGTAGTACTCTACCAGTTATTACTTTAGTCTAACTAATATACAATATAATATCATGATCACAACTTAAAGGATTCACCCTAATTATGTACACTAGGAACATTTCATCTATGGGAAAGAGAACCCTCTATATAAGACTTCTTAAGCCCACAATTCTTTTCGTTGTTTCATGAACGACCAAGACCTTAAGATCTAAAACAACTCATTCAGACGTAAGTGGGATGAGTAAAAGTAGGACTGAAATAATATAAAATAACATAGTGGAAAATCAAAAATTTCCATGATTATCATAATCAGTTAAAGACCGTCAGTTGAAAGGTAGAAACAGTAAAATTAATAGAAAGAGATCTACGAAAGATTGAAATACCGGAACAGAAGGAACTCCACACCACTGATCTTGGTGTTTTATAAAGATTAGGACTACATGTCATATTACCCTATTACGAAAGATAAAGACTATAAGAAGGAACACCGGGAAACGTAATCAAAAACCATGTTTTCGAAAAAACCTGTTACAAAATATCCCTTATTGGATTTTACTGTTATCCAGGGAACAGATCGTCAAGTAACCTCCTCCTTTACCGTCAGGTGAGGTCACAAGAATGGACCTCTTAGAGTGCCTGTCTCCTCGGACCACCCGATGTCAGGTACCCCAGCGTTCTCAGCCTGTACTGAATCGCTGATTTGGTGGTGGTTGTGTTGGATCGTCAAGTAGGATAGTCCTAAGATGGTAGACTATAGTAACCGAACCGGGAAAAGAGGTAATTTTCTCGAATGATAGTTGACCTTTAACTAGTTAAAAATACATAATTATAAACACATGCGGTACTAAGAGATTTATGCTTTGAACTGACCGAGGTCACAACTGAGACCCCTGTCGTTGGTAGTCCAAGACGAGAAGTCTTTGAATGATTTAAGAAAAAAAAGGTAATAAACGAGAGACGATTTTATATGAGTAGATATCCAGTTTATTTTGTAACTAAAATACATATACATACGGAGTGTAGAGTATGGATAAGTATACGGAAATTCACATAAAAACCATGTTCTCCTTATTGTTTATTCTCTTGTCTGACCTTGTATCATTTTTCTCCTATCCGAAACCTTGTTCTGGTTACAGGGGGACTTAAGGTCCAGACTGACCCGACTTAGTTCCTTAGAGATACCCGTGGATACCGGAAGGTCCGACCAACATTTCTCTTACGTAATACGAATGTCATCCAGAAGTCAGTGATAATTCGGAGGAAAAGAAAAAAGGTAGACTTTTTCATACTTGAATAATTATTGATTTGAAGTCAAGTCAAGTCAGAGAGTCAGCACAGGATGAGAAACACTGGGGTACTTAGCGTCGTGCGGTCCGGAGGGACAGGTAGTGGTAGAAGACCTCAAGTGAATCTGAGCGTAGGTAACTCAGTCACTACGGTAGGTCGGTAGAGTAGGAGACAGCAGGGGAAGAGGAGGACGGGGATTAGGGAGGGTCGTAGTCTCAGAAAAGGTTACTCAGTTGAGAAGCGTACTCCACCGGTTTCATGACCTCAAAGTCGAAGTCGTAGTAAGGGAGGTTTCTTTAGGCTCCCGACCAGAGGAAGTTTTCCCTGACCAACCTAGAGGAACGTCAGGTTCCCTGAGAGTTCTCAGAAGAGGTTGTGGTGTCAAGTTTTCGTGGTTAAGAAACCGCGAGTCGAAAGAAGTGTCAGGTTGAGAGTGTAGGTATGTACTGGGGACCTTTTGGTATCGGAACTGATCTACCTGNTGACCAACCTAGAGGAACGTCAGGTTCCCTGATAGTTCTCAGAAGAGGTTGTGGTGTCAAGTTTTCGTGGTTAAGAAACCGCGAGTCGAAAGAAGTGTCAGGTTGAGAGTGTAGGTATGTACTGGGGACCTTTTGGTATCGGAACTGATCTACCTGGAAACAACCGTTTTGTAACAGAGACGAAAAGTTATACGATAGATCCAACCAGTATTGAAAGGAAGGTTCCTCATTCGTAGAAAATTAAAGTACCGACGTCAGTGGTAGACGTCACTAAAACCTCGGGGGTCTTTACTTCAGAATGTGACAAAGATGACAAAGGGGTAGATAAAGGGTACTTCACTACCCTGGTCTACGGTACTAAAGGAAAAGACTTACAACTCGAAATTCGGTTGAAAAAGTGAGAGGAGAAAGTGAAAGTAGTTCTCCGAAAAATCAAGGAGAAGTGAAAGACGGTATTCCCACCACAGTAGACGTATAGACTCCACTAACTATAAAGAGGGCCGTTAGAACTAAGGTCGAACACGAAGAAGGTCGGGTCGTAAAGAGTACTAATTCGGGAATAATGTATGGACCAGACACGTACTTTTTCCCAAACACGTATAATTATTGTGTTTTCATTCTACTGACCGATTCTCCTTCTTGACACCTTGGTCGGAAGGACCCAAGTTAAGGACTGAAATGGTCATTAATCGAAGTCCTGAGGTCTGTTCAAGGAATAGGTAGAAATGTCACCATTCATTATTGTCGTAAAAGAAACCTTCCCGATTCACTCTATTATAAACAATGATGAATTGTTCGACAATCGAAAATAATGTTTGTCATAATAATAGAGTGAGTTAGGAGTATCATTGAGTCACTCAATTCACTTTAATGAAAAGAGTATAATAAAGACCATTTTACTATTCACTCCGTTTTATTAAATAAGTTATTATGAGTCATTTTTGGTCTTTATCCTGGACTAAGAAATAGATGCTATGTTTGATGAGTTTAAAGAGGAATAAAGAGAGGTTCGGTCAAAGAACACTCCTATCAAATTTATCAGAATATATCCTTGAACAGTTTTCCGAAAAACTTTCACATTTATATTTACAAAAGAGATTTAGAGGAGTCAGTATGGATAAATAGGGGAGTTTGTTGACATCACTTTGGTTGTTTATAGTAAAGAGCATGTCTTTAGTACAACTAAAGAGGTTCGACAATAAAAGAGAACCAATAAGTTGATATAGTATGGGAAATTGGTTATTGGAGTCTTTCAACCGTTCCGACTGTAAACTGTTCCTCTGACATTCAAACCGATGTAGTAAAAGAGAGAAACTTTCCCTTAGACCTGATCTGTTAGACATCCCAAGAAGGTCGAGACTTTAAGACACTAGGAAGTACACCGTAGGGGTATTAAGACCTACATCATTGTGACTGGGAGAGTAAATAAACGATATCCTCGGAACGACTACGTGATAAGGTAAATAAACTATAGTATAAATGAACATATAAACAAAAGGGGAACCAATAAATCCCGTGTTCTATATTCCACCTCTATTTTCTATACATTCTTTTCATATGATTTTTTTCTGTTCAATTTCACCGGTCCCTCTCTTACTGGACCAGTAAGTGAAATCCAATCCGAAGGAAAAAAACAGTAATAAAACCATAAGACACTGGAAGAAAATCACTGGTCGAGTAGGGAAGTAAAACATAAGTTTATTATGACCTTATTTGTGAGACTTTCCCGTCTCGACTATAGGTTTACAGTGTACTATAAGACCACAAAGAAATTCATAATGTAAATACAACAAACGAAGGAAAGTTACCCTTTTAATAGTGACCAAGGACTCGGAGACGATCGGGACACTTTAGTACCGTTTAACCCCAGTTTAAAATAGACTATTTGTATAAAGTTCCTTTTTTTTGACATAATTAACGGACAACAAATAAGACTAACGACGTAAATTGCCCCTATGTCTTTAGGTTTTAAGTCTCTAATAGGACTTTTTTAGAACCAATTACGTAGTCCTGTTGTTTTTCGATACTATATAGACTTTCGACACGATATCATCTCTGTATATCCTCCACAAGACCCCTATGTCTCCTACTTGTGGTTCGGTAAACAAAAGAACCTCCTTTCTTCGCTAGAAAGGAGTGAATAAGTTTCTTCACTACTAACCACCACAGAACTTTTGACGTGTTCTTAACCAACCTAAAACTCTAGTTTTAAGACCTCTCCCTGGTGGTACAAGTTTTTGACTTTCCTGTGATAAACGCCTCGATAAAAGTATGTCCTTAACTCTCGCGAGGACGAGGACACCCATTTCCATTCACACCTGTCTAACTGTCCCAATCCAATCCTCCCTAGAGTGTATGATATGAATTGTTGACAGGTCCTCAAGTACTTCGTAGTAACCTACCCCAAATTCGTCAACTCACCATACTATAATAAAGAATTGTCAAATGTAAAAGTTAGGTTTGAAGAATCTTTCTCAAGGTTTACTGGTATAGGTCGGTTAGTTGAAAGTCCCGAATTATGTCGTAGATCTTATTCCATCTACGAGATGTTTACGAAGTAAATATTTCTTGGTTAGTTACTTTCTTAGTTTGAGTAATCTTAAACAAAGACCTGATGTATGGTTTAATAAATCTATCCGTTATTACTGTAAATGAAATTTGTTCTTTCCCCCACCAACCTCATATATATGATAAGTCAAGTCAAGTCGACGAGTCAGTACAGACTGAGAGACGCTGGGGTACTTAGCGTCGTGCGGTCCGGAGGGACAGGTAGTGGTTGAGGGTCTCAAGTGGGTTTGAGTACAGGTAGATCAGCCACTACGGTAGGTCGGTAGAGTAGGAGACAGCAGGGGAAAAGGAGGACGGGGGTTAGGGAGGGTTGTAGTCTCAGAAAAGGTTACTCAGTTGAGAAGGAAGTGTACTCCACCGGTTTCATAACCTCAAAGTCGAAATTGTAGTCAGGAAGGTTTGTTGTGGGTCCTACCCAACAGGTTTACACCTGTTAATGCTTACGACCCTTATACAATAGTCCCCTAGTATGACGATAAAAGAACTGAAAAAACCCTACAAACTATAGGAATGTGTTATTTTTCCAAAATTTGAAGACTAAATTTCTCTACTCTCTTTTTGTGGTTATGTCATATGATTGTGTATATATACCTTAAATCTTTCTACCGTTACTGCTGGGACATACGTTCTGTCGTTTTTTCTGTGTCTACACATATTGCCTGAAGACCTGAGTCTCCCTCTCCCTCTCCCACCCTACTACACCCTCTTACCGTAACATTGTACATATGATAGTACATTCTTAGCTTAGCGGTCAGATACAGGCTGTGTCCTATGTCGTACGAACCCCGACCACGTGTCACTACTGGGTCTCTCTACAATACCCCTCCCTCCATCCTCCCCCCAAGTACAAACCCTTGCGTACATGTGGGCACCACCTAAGTACAGTTACATACCGTTTTGGTTNAATCTTAAACAAAGACCTGATGTATGGTTTAATAAATCTATCCGTTATTACTGTAAATGAAATTTGTTCTTTCCCCCACCAACCTCATATATATGATAAGTCAAGTCAAGTCGACGAGTCAGTACAGACTGAGAGACGCTGGGGTACTTAGCGTCGTGCGGTCCGGAGGGACAGGTAGTGGTTGAGGGTCTCAAGTGGGTTTGAGTACAGGTAGATCAGCCACTACGGTAGGTCGGTAGAGTAGGAGACAGCAGGGGAAAAGGAGGACGGGGGTTAGGGAGGGTTGTAGTCTCAGAAAAGGTTACTCAGTTGAGAAGGAAGTGTACTCCACCGGTTTCATAACCTCAAAGTCGAAATTGTAGTCAGGAAGGTTTGTTGTGGGTCCTACCCAACAGGTTTACACCTGTTAATGCTTACGACCCTTATACAATAGTCCCCTAGTATGACGATAAAAGAACTGAAAAAACCCTACAAACTATAGGAATGTGTTATTTTTCCAAAATTTGAAGACTAAATTTCTCTACTTTCTTTTTGTGGTTATGTCATATGATTGTGTATATATACCTTAAATCTTTCTACCGTTACTGCTGGGACATACGTTCTGTCGTTTTTTCTGTGTCTACACATATTGCCTGAAGACCTGAGTCTCCCTCTCCCTCTCCCACCCTACTACACCCTCTTACCGTAACATTGTACATATGATAGTACATTCTTAGCTTAGCGGTCAGATACAGGTTGTGTCCTATGTCGTACGAACCCCGACCACGTGTCACTACTGGGTCTCTCTACAATACCCCTCCCTCCATCCTCCCTCCAAGTACAAACCCTTGCGTACATGTGGGCACCACCTAAGTACAGTTACATACCGTTTTGGTTATGTCATGACATTTAATTTTATTTCATTTTTATTTTTAATTTTTNATCTGAAGTTTATAATTACAAAACTTTGTGTTTATTGAATCAATTTTTCTTGATTTAAAATTTTCTTACTATGTATATACACATTGAAATTCTTTGATTTTCCTTTTGGAACTTGTAATATTTTTAAAAGTCTCAGTTACGTGAAGAACTGAGATCCAAACATTTAAAAGTTGGACCGATCTTTAGAAGAACTGAGTTTGGTGAATTATCAAATATGACATCTTGAATTTGATTAGACAATCTTCCATCAACAATGTAAAAAATTTGTATTACTTTAGTATATGAGTAAACTTGTGCAAAGGTTTTTTACGCAAGTGTAATTAGATATATATAGCGTGAGTTAACTAATAAAGTGTAAAATACAATAAAACATCAATTATTTTTATTGTCACCTTAAATTGGTACGATCATAATTATAAATAGTTTATACTTGTAAAATATGATTTTCGTTAATTCAATTTTGTGTTTTTGTCAGATATTCATAAAACAAAGATAAAGTCCTTACACTTAAGAAACATCAATTTTAAACTAACCATACATATCGGTAACTAAATATAGAGAACATCAGGTAAGTTATTTAACAATACGGACGATTTATTTCAGTCCAAAATTATTAACTAGTAATAGACCTCTAACCGGTTTGATGGTGACTTTGGAAACGAAAAGTCCACATCGATAGTTACACCCAGAGTCACTGAAGTCCAATTGAGAGTAGAGATAGTAGTCGAAGATGACTTGTTCCATAGAGGGACACAACCTGATTTCATATGTCACTTCCAGTTTGTCGTTTGGTCAAATTTACTACCAGGAGGTCGACTACACGTCTTACGACGTTACTCCTACGATGCCGTCCTCCTTACCGTGTCTTTCTGGTCCCTCTCTGTAATTTCCTCTTGAAACCTAGGAATTCAGTTGAGTTTGTTAAAACGGATCCTCTTTCTTTCTACCGAAGTGTCTTCATCATGTCCAACGACCTTGAACACTGTCAAAAATAAGGGAAAAGAAAAAAGTATAAATTTTTGATTTGCATATAATTTCATAAGAATTGTTATTTTTCCTTTTTCTTCTCCGGTGTCCTCTTTGACCAACTAACTTTCCCCTTTACTGGAAACATTACTAACGACATTAATTTTTTTTTTTTGGCGTTACATTTGTCTGTAATCCTTTTTTATAGAATGATAAAACGGTACCTTTAAACGGTAACACACAAGTAGTGTCTAAAGAAAAAGTTTGTAAAAAATCCGTACTACTCTAGACCGGACTTTACTTCACTTAAAGGTAAGATTTATAAAGTTCCTCCACTTCAATTCGTCATAACTGGTCTCTCACCAAACTCAGTTACATTTAAGAGAAGTCGGTGATAATCTGACCTTTGAAATGTTTGAGCTCAGACTTTCTGCGTATTTAATGAGGTTTTTATTAAATTTTTTTTTTAGTCATTAAGGAGATTGAGCCTTTTCGATTACAGATTTCTCCGGTGTAAATGGAGTTCAAACCGTTTTTGAAATTTATGCTTTTTAAATCATTGTGTTTTAACATATGCATATGCAGTATGTGTTTGTTACAAATGGCGAACCGTGAAACAAAGAAATGAATACCTCTTCATTTCTTTCCTTTCTTCTGAAAAAAAATGTGGTCCATACATTTACCAAAGAGATCAGAAAACATTTTGTAGGCCCCCCTATTTGTCATCATCCCCCACACCTTGTAAAATTACACACTCAAAGTTAATCTTCTTTATTTATTATTTAAGTAGAAATATGAGAATCTCGAGAATCCTGTATAAGTTTAATTAATGTATAGAATTAAGGGAATGAACCAAATGGTAATTTCAAAGTCACTACTTTCTCTTCCTTTTAAAATATCTCTGTGGTTTTTTTTTGACTTTTGGACCCCTAACCCCTTTGCATCTTGAGAATGTGTGTGTGAATGGTTTTTGAGGTTTTTGTAGCTTACTGCTTTGTTAGATTTCATATTGTACACGTTTGGTCTCTCCACTCCTACCGTTCTGTTTTTCCGTTGTATAAAGGAGGAGTATACTATGGTGAATGAGTTATAAGAATTCTTTCTACAAGGAATTACTATAAGTCAATGTGGTGAAGACTATTGACAACTCTCCTTTATTGTGTATACAAGAATGGTCCTCTAAGGTTAATCTCCGATATAATCAGAAAGATATTTAGCGACAGCCAACCATTCAAACCTATTCGTGATTTTTTAGGTGACATTGGTGAATTATACGTGGAAACACACACAAGTATACATTCGTCCTTTTGAGACTTACGTCAGCCTAAACATCGACATTAGAGTTTTAGTTTCCGATTCAAAAAGAAAAAAAGAATTTAAAACGTGTATGTGTGACGTAGACTTTCTAGATGAACCATGACTATAATAAACTTTAAAGGATTAACATAGTGTCTTAAGTAAGAAACAAACCCGATCAATCGATTAGTGGTTAAGTTGTTTATCCATACTAATATGAGTAACTTTTTTCATTTCGTTGTCTCCGTATTCAGTTCCGCTAGAAACGGTCACAAGAACGGACCTCTTAGGGTCCCCACCCCCTCGGACCACCCGACGGCAGATACCCCAGCGTCTCAGCCTGTGCTGACTTCGGTGAATCGTCGTCGTATACTTCTTTTTATTCCCATTAAATGTTTACTCCACCATATTACTCTGTACTGAAAGATATCTTTAAGTCTTTGACCCTTGTGGTAAAAACTAATGTTTCAGTCAAATGTAGATTTAACCGAAGTAAGAGTCAAAAATCAACCTAGAGAGAGTGAAAATATACAGAATAAGAATATAAAGCCTCTTCCGTTACCGTCGGAACACCCGTGAGACCACCAGTCTAGAATGAGAAAATTTGTCGGTAAGAGAAAGAAATAGTTGTCACAGATGAAACCACAGGAACTAAGACTAATAGATCTTCAGGGAGTGAGTGAACGGTCCGTTCGGACAGGGAAAGGTACTTATTTCATTAAAAAGAAGAACTCTCAAGAGCTTCAAATACTTAAGTCCATGTATACTTCCGTTCACTGACGTAATTGAAGACAAGAGTTTAAGGTAGAATTTTAGTGCAACGATTATAGTACGAAACAAATTATGTGGTGGTGATCATTGAAGACTTCAGAACGTAGAGAAGAGGACACAGAGGGAAGAGAAAGTGACAACGTGCAAGTCAGGTCGGGTGAGAGTTAGGTAGTCTGTGGTAGTATATTATCTTGTACGGATGTCTGAAGAGGAAATTCAAAGGACGGTAGACCTTGTCGAAAAAGATGAAGTAGGTGACACAACGAAGTTTAGAATCCCCTTATACAAGATTTTAACGAAAAGAGGAAATTAGAAACATCAACATGACAATTGAGTACTCTATATATATATATACATATATATGTCTGTGTACAAAAAAAGTTAATTCTATACATAAAGAGGAAAAGAACGTTTGATTCTGAATATAAATTTTGTTAGATTCGATGATCTTATTAAATTAAACCTCCTTTTCTTAAATCACCATTTTATGATTATTGTAAATTTATTCATTCCCTAACATATCAATAACTGTTGGTCGATTAGAAACAATGTCTACTTTTCCTTAACACAAGATTAAATTCACAAAGAGTCACTCTATTTTCTCTCTGTTACATTCCACAATTTTATTACTTAATCGAATGTTTCAACCAATAGAGACAAGAAGGACATCGTCGGTATCATATGTACGAATGTACCAAGTTTAGACTATACATAAGTTGGAAGTACTCCCTTTTTCTCGTACATACAACTCTCCCTCTTTCGGTCTGACTGTACCTGTCTTTGGTATAACCCCTCGTTAGGTTTTCGTCCTCACACCACATATTTTGATACGAGGAAACTGTTAACAATAAAACAACAATCCCTTCTACACCTAATTTTTTCTTCCAAAAACTTCTCCTCACAAAAAATGAAAAGGTAAAGACATGAAATATCCTTTTTCAAAAACGATAATTTTTTTCGTATCATAGTGTGTGTGTGTTCTAAATTATTTATTAAAATTTTCAACATTAACATTTCACAAAAACTCGATGTATAATTAAGTGGTACGATCACTTCCGTTTGATTTAAAGTACTTACACCAACTTAGAAAAATAGATATTTAATCGGTTAGAATAAAGTCTTTCTTAAACTTACCGTCGTAAATAAAGTAATCTTATCAGAAGATCTCTGACATAGTATATTTTTGTCGTCAACAACCGAAAGGTTTGAAAATGATAAAAACAATCGGACGAATATTTTTTTTCCGTACTTTTAGAAAAATTTAACCGTAAAATAAAGACTTCAAGTACTTTTTCAATTTTATTTGTTTATCTTTCCCTATATCTACCTTAAACTTGAATATCTTCACGTTTTTTCAATCGAGTCTTACGGTGACGGGACCCTTGATTTTATATCCTCAAGTTTCATTCTCAAAGAGGGATAAACTATACACGTCTGAAAAAACACATGTGTACATGTTGTTTACTGTATTATTTGAGATATCAATTGACTACTACAGTCTAAGGTCTTTACAAAATACAAATTTCTTTATAATTTTACAATATTTCCTCATAAACAATGTAAACTTATTGAATCATTTTAAGTTAAATTGTAAATAACAATTTTTGTTTATGAAAATAAACCGACTTTTTAAAAGTAAAAATCGTCAAATTGGATGTAAAAGAGTATTGTCTAACTACCAATATCTAATCAAGTTTCCGTCCGAATCCAGAAGTTTTTTTTTTTTGATATTTGTAACAGTTTCCAATCAGTTTTACTATCCTTGTAGTATAAGTCTTTTAAATGTTCCCTTTAAAAGGAATTTTAACAAAATCCTCGATTCATGATCGTCGTATGAATTCTTTTCGAATATTTACTTTTCGTATGTACTCTATAAGTATGATCGAGAGGTACAAATGTATTATGATTGTTCTATATATATCTTTTGAAATGGCGCTCATTAAAATATAAGGTACAGTATTAAACCAAATAAAAGAAATCGTTCCTATTTTGTAGATAATCATTCTTAGTCCGATTATGTACGTAAAATTTTGAAGTTTTAAGATTGACATTAAAAATCAAAGTTTTTAGACAAATAAACTTCTAGTATTACGTTTTTTTTTGGTGGGGTGTCAATAACTTCTTTCTATGAAGAGTTTTCAATTCTATTTTATCCTAAACAGTATCTTTATTTGTCTTAAAGTTTTTCCGTATAATTTACAGATAGAAAAGTTTGGATTGGTCGATCTTCGTTCGATGAAATAGATATAATGTATTTTACCTAATTACAGAAATTTTTACGTTTATAAAGGTCCTGAACTTCCTATCGGTAAAGTTCTTTATTGTCACTGAGACTATTGAACCGACGGTATCGTGTTCAGTACCATTGAAGAGAAAAATTTTTGTAAACCAATTCTAACAATATTTTCCGTTAAAAAATGTAGGGTAATAAGGTTTCTCCAAATCCACTTAGGGGAGAGTGTACATACCACTAAAGACCGAAAAAGTCATGTTCCGTAGTGTGGCCACGTCAGAACGTTACGTCGGGTGCCGTCAACGTCGTTCATAAAGGGTGATCCTTACATTCCTCGAACCTCCCATGTTCCCAACTCCTTCGTTAGATCTTTTGGTGTTACGTCGAACACCCAGTAAAGGGGTGTTTATTGGAAAAATCTGGCCCAGGTATTTTACGTCAAATAATAGATTAAAAAAAATCCCTCGGAGAAAACAATTTACAATTGTTTTCTTGGTGATACGATTAAGGGAAATTTTACGTTAGGAATTTTTGTTTTTAGTTGAGAGTTCAGAAAATTTTTTCACGAATTTAGTAGACCTCTATTTATAGTGAACCACAGGAACAACGGATTGTTTACCGAAAAAGGTAACAAAGGTAATTAAAGTGGGTATAAGCAAAAAATTTTTTGTTCCGGGAATAGGAGTAGTCGTTTCCTGTCTGCATACTAAATCGTATATTTGGGCCATTAATGTATGATTAAATGCTTTCTAATTAAAAGAAAGAGAAAAGTAGTCAAAAGTTCTTCAGAAGGGGAACTTTGACATTTGTCCTTACCAAATGTGGAGTTTAATCTTCGGTAATTAATCGCACTGCTTCAGTTGACGTTCTATGTGTCTATTAAATTTAATAAATTAGTGGTTAGTGGAGCTGATTTCACAAGATATGAGAGAGTAATAGGAAGCCAATCCAATAACTAGACAGTGATGCAATGGAGGTCTGGTCAATCTCTATTTATAATCGCAAGAACGGAAAGAGAGTCCAAATGTAATGAGGAAGAACATTTGTGAATTTTTTCGAAATTCCAAGAAGTTAGGGTTTAGGGATTAATCGGTAATGGTCGGAAAAACATTCTCCTTTTTCTCAGAGACTTCATGTCTAGTCCTCAAGCGACACGGGTCTATTGTTTTTTTTTTTTAAAAAAAAAAATTTTTGCATGCGAATTCCGTTACCGTCATTATTTTCTATACGTCTCCACCGATGTCGTTTATTGCCCGAGCGTTTGCGTTCGCGAAGATTGTTTTTCGCGGACTTTGGAGATACCGTTATATGTCGTGAGGTTATTTAATGTGTTGTGAAACGTGTCCGACGTCTTTATTGCGTCCTGTTCTGAATGTGTCTACGGGTAGGCGTCGTAAATATGTGTACGTGTACCGTTTCTCTGTCTTTGGTTTGTGATAGTAAGTTGAGCCCGTCCCATCGCGCTAGGGCTCAAACGGGTCGCACTCTCACGAGAGACGCACATCACAGACACGCGCGCGCACTCTCGCTCTGGGCAGGAGCCCCGTAAAGGGGAGAAACCCGTCAAAACGAAGTAAACAAAGGATAAAGACGATGTCTCTTTGATTGAAGGTAGAGTCGGGGTCGGTCGCCGGCGACTTATCTCGGACACGACGCCGAGGCACACGCAGTCTAAGGAGGCGCCTCGGCACGGGCCGGGGGGAACGAGCGAGCGAGCGAGGGAGGGAGGGCGCTAGCCGGAGGTGTCTCTTTCGCGGAAGGTCGGTTGGCCGCCGAGGCCGAGGCTGTAGAAGCTGACCTTTATTTATTTATTTAGCGTGGAAGCCGGGGCCCTCGGCGCCCGACCCCAGAGCGGCGCGGCCCAACGCCCCCCGCGGCCCCGGCGCCCGTCCGCCCCCCGCCCCCCAGCCTCCGTGAGGAAAAAGGGGCGAGACACGGCCCCCCACCACCCCCGCGCCCGACGCCCGGCCGGCTCGGGCCCCGGCGCTTCCCGACGCCTGAGGAAAGACGCCGCCTCCCTAGGCGCCGCCTCCTCCGCCCGCCCGCCCGCCGACCTCGGCGAACGGACTCTCAACAACAAAGGAGGAGGAGGAGGAGGCGGAGGCGGCGGCAGCGAACTTACCACCTCGGCTCCAAGCCCGAGCACTTGTGTGTGACTGTCGATATCCCGTCCGCCGCCGGGGCAGGGGCGAAGGGGAGCCGCCGCCCCGCAGGGCGGCCGCCGGGGCTTCACTGGGTATTTGTACAGAGCACTCTCCTTTCCGGAGAGCCTCGACGCTAGCCCATTCAGCCCCCCGAGCGGCCCCGGCGGCCGCCGCCCCCCGCTAGGGCGGGCGCCGGGGGGCGGGGGGCGGCGGCGGCGGGCCGGCGAGTCGGACACACACAGAGGGGGGGCACAGGGAGAGAGGGCGCGTCTCGAGATGAAGGAGTAGCGGGCCAAGGACCTTCTACCTGGGACAGTCGTCCGCCGAGTCCATCTGCCGCCGCGCGCCGCGCCCGGCCCGGCCGCGAGCCGCGAGCGCCGCACCCCCTCCCGCCGCCGCCGCCCTCGCCGCCCCGGCGCCGGGCCCCGCGCCCCCCGAGTCGAGAGGGGCGAAACAACAACGTCCACGACTAGGCGCTCCACCGGCTCTTCCTCCATTCCCGCCGCCGCCGCACCGCGGCGCGCTGGCGGGAACCCGGCGGCGGCGGCCCCGCGGGCCCCGCGCGCCCCGAGCCCCCACCCCCCCGAGGGGCCGCCCCCGCGCCCCGCCCGCCCCCTCCCCGCGCCCGCCCGGCCCCGCGCCCCCCGGCCCGAGTGCCCCGCAGGAAAGGGGGGGGCGTGGGGTGTCGACGACGGGGCCGCGTGGCTGACCTGGCCGTTCCTCGTAGGGTCCTGGATGGTCTTAGACCACTCTGTAAGTGCAGCGCCTCGTTTCTTTGAAAAGGGGCTCAGCTTATTTTTAACTTAAAGGGCGTTAAAAAAAAAAAAAAATTGGCTCTGTTTTTGAACCGGGGTCTTGGGCTTTCGAGGGCTCCGGGGGCCCCTCCCAACCCCTCCCCGCCGCGCCCCCCGAACGTCCCCCGATCACCCCGCCCCCCCTGGGCGTGGGGCCCCGGCGTCCCCGACGGCTGCTAAATAAACGCTATAAAACAATTGCACGATCTTTATTTCTATGCAGTACTCACAACACGTCACGTTCCGGCCTCCTCCTCCCCGGCCGCGCGCGCAGGCACGCCGGCGCCCCCGCGCGCGCTCCGCCGCCGCCGCCGCCGCCGCCCTCGCCCTCGCCCTCGCCGCGCTCCCTCCGCCCGCGCGAGCGAGACGTGCGCGCGAGCCGTAACGAAAGAGGACGGCGTGTGTTATCGACCACTGATTGACGAGGCTTCACCGTAATCGTAAAGTGTTCGCCCGATAAGTCGGCGCCGCCTTGGCGTCGTTCTGCACACACGGAGAAAAAGAGAATTTAGAGAGCAAAAAAACCTCCCCCTGAGAGAGAATGGAAGTCTGAATCCACAAAAAAAAAAAAAAAAAAAAAGCNAAAAAAAAAAAAAAAACTAGCCTTCCCAAGCCTACACACTACTAGCACCCGGTAGCCGTGGAGAACGTAGATAGACGGGTTCTAAAAAAAAAAAGGTGCCTTCACTTTTCGGACATTTGGGATTTCGCTCCGCAACTTGGTCCGAAAAAAAGAGGAAAACGATTAAGAGCGCAATCCGGGGAGCAAGTTAATTTTCGATCACAACCTCCGGTGACTTCTCAAGACTAAAAAAATTTTTAAAATAGACATATGAATGACACCTCACCTCTATCCGTTCATTTTGAAGGTCAAAGATCGCCCTGCAAAACAAAAAATCCAAGTTTTTATCGAGACAGAATTAAAACACCCAAAAGCTTCACACAAAAACAGTAAAGATTTTTTTTAACTTTCACTTCGATAGTGAAAATTCATAACACTTCCCGGATCATCCTATAAACATAACCGCTCAAAACATAAGCCACGACTAAACAGGAGAACTTGAGCACCTCCACCAGACAGACACACACACTACCCGTCGAGTCCGTCAGTGCCCCCGTCTCGTTTCTCGTTCGGAAACTTTAGAGACGTCACGGAACCAAAAAGACTCTACAAAAGTCGACTACAAAACTCTGTCAATGTTCCAATGGAGTTCTCCCGAAGACTTTCCTAGTCCTTCAACGTTCATCGAAACTTACAGAAGGCGCTCTAACTTCCGTACTGTTCTAAAAACTACCGAGAAAGTCAACGTATATCTGCTTGTAGATTGAAAGCATACATTTATACAATCCTAAATTATATCCAACAACCATTTACAAGGGTGCATAACTTAATTTTCATGACTCCAAATCAATTAAATTATTTCTGAATTATCGCGTAAGTAAAGGTATGTTGTCAAAAGTTCATACATCACTAAAGAAGATCACAATGAGTTATGATCCGATTTTACTTAAACTTCGTTTGAAGTTCCAAGTCATTGTCGTTATAAATTAAAAATCCAAACATTTATTGTTTTAGAATGCACCCAGAGGTACAAAATGAATAACGACTTTCTTAATAATTCTAACATTACTGTTTTGAGTAGAACCGGATAAAATTAGTTTGAGTGGCAACGTAAAGTATTTTGGGGTGTTTAGGGTTCAGTGACTTCCACCGGCACAAAAAAAAATTGCACCTCTAATAACCAATTACAATACAAATATAAAAGATTTACTTCGTCGGTTATCATAGACCGGTCTAACACTCTGACAGATTAGGAACATCCTTATAGTAAACTAAAGGGTTATTTTTGTTCCAATGGTTACAAAAAGTTGAAAAGAACTCGCTTAAAGAGTAGAGAGTTTATAACTACTTAAATATAAGGAGCAGAGAAGTAGTCTAAACCCTATGGTATTCAAGACAGAAAAAATAGAATAGTTTTAGGTGGATAAAACCTACCTTCACCACAAAGAACTAATCACAAAGGTTTACAAATATGGTCTTGTCAGTACAACCGCACGAGTACTCTATCAATTCCTAAGGGTAATCTGAAGTCTCAAGAGACCGTCAAAAAGGAACGTAAACAAGTCAGCTCCGTGGTAAACTCCACGAAAGAATGGGTAGTTTCACACATAGATCCACACACCATAAACCAAATTAAAACAAACTGAAAACTGACTCTTGGAATCCATAAACTCGTGCAAAAAATACTTTAAGACACCACTCGATCTACTCGTGAACGTTTCAGAGAACATGTCGTAAGAGATAACAGAATTAAATAAGAATTCTGACTTTCAAAATAAAGGATAGTTTAACTTAAATAAATTGAAACCAAACTTCTAACAAGACCACAAACTTCGGTTTTATTGATGATAGCAAACACCAAAGTCATCGTAAACGGAGATGAACCCTTAAGTAACGAACACAATTGACTATTTAACCCATTATAAAATTTACATTCTTAAACATACAGTTTAACTCTAAAGACCTCTTGGAGTTTAATGTCGATAAATCCTACTCCATATCATAAACATGAACCCTCGAATTTTCTGTATCTAGTCGTAGATTTCAGTCCAATGTCTATTTTAAGTGTAATCAACTCAAAACTGGTTCGTCTTTCACCTCAAAATTCTCGTCAAATTTTCAAAGTTCCCATTGTGAAAATAAAGGTCACAGTAACTATTTCCATAACATTTTCTTCTAACACTAATAATAGGAGACGAGTTCTGTTTTGTAAAAATTGTCACCTACCTTAAACTATCCTTCAATTTCGTAAAAATAAAATACAAATCGGGACACCATATATAAGTTAGTCTAAGAAAAAAAAAAATTTCCTACTCCAAAGTTTGCCCGTAAAAAATTTTGAAAGTAACCTTAAGAATAAAAAGCTTACCTCAGTGCGTCCTCCGTTTGAAATGTCTTATTCTTTTGTTGATTAAAAACGCGATTCTCGGTAGAAACAGTAAATAAAAAGTCAAACCTGTCACTTTAACCAAATAATTTAAAGTGAGAGATCAGTGGAATTCATCACTACTGCATAAATTCAACGTATGAATGCTCTAGAATTCCGTCTTAAAAATTCACAAGAACGGTCCAAACCCTGAGACTAATGTAAAGAACGCACGTTCCATAAAAGGTTTGACAATAACAAAACGATTAGACAATCTATATCAATAATGTTAAAAAAACATCACCATAAACGAAATTTTTTTACTAAGGTGAGATAATCTTTAGATTTAGAAACACAAGTTTCCTTTCGTAACGTTTATCCCTCTAACACATAACACTACAATCGGGACGGTTGTCAATCACACGTCCAATTGGAGACCGTTCAGTTTTTAAAGAGACCCGGGGACAAAAGAGTAAGAATATTTACCTAACTTTAGACTAAAAATTGATCTTCATCGTTACGTAACAAAGCTTCTCGAGTTGAAAAATCTTAAACCTCAATAAAACATTTTGTGTCTTTTCATCTGGACCTGTTTAGTGAGTATAGTCCCTTAGCATATCTGTGAAAGACATCGTGGTCAGACTGCAACATAGTAAAAGGGAACTTTTCTACTTCAAAAACTCTGTGCTGGTGAAACATCTGATGAAAAAAAATATTAATCATACTAAAGTGGTACCAAATTCATGATCAAGTGTTTAGTAACCACCAAAATTTAAGTCTCTAGTTATCTTCAGAACTTATCCTAAATGAATTCATGAGTGAATCTCATACGACTAATTAAACTTTCATATCCACATTTTGGATCCTCTGGTCTAAATTCAATTTTTTTTATCTATTGTACAATTTTTACTAAAACTTAATTCCTAAGTATAATAAGTAAAAAGTATAGGTATAATGGACCTTACCCTTAGGGATTAAGTTTTAGTAAAAATTTTACAATGTATCATGACAGTTAAATTGGTCAAAGTCAAAACCTCCCACCACCGTATATTACTTCATTTACAGAACATCTGAATAAAAAGACAAAAATTATCTCATAATCACTTTAACATTCAAAACGAACCATCAGAGGCATTGTACCAAAATTACAGAGTTAGCAATTTTACTTCTTTATTACAATCTACATTTCCCTTATCATGTAAAGGAACTTCCTGACTTCATTTAGAAGTAGAAAAGAATATGTACGTCAATAAGATAACTATAAATACGGTAACAAAATTTCTCAACCTCCGTAAATGTTTTTAAAATTTTATTCATGAACAATTTAAGAATCGTGAGAACTTATTAACATTTCACCGTACTTATATTTCCTCCTCAACCTAATAGGACAAGGGTCGACGTATCACCACAAATACTAACGAGACTCCGTCTTTTTGTGACAACCTCAGACAAAGGGTCAGACATGTTCCCCAATTATTGTCGAGGATGAATCATTCTAATAATGCTCTCACTATTGACTGACCATGTTTAGTTCATAATACACTCCCAAACACAAACGATACTAGTCTTGAAATCATCATCTTCAACAGGGTTGATATCGAAATATTACACGTCTTAAAATTCTTTTTCGTAATAAAGTCTTTGTTATACGTATTGAAAGACTTATATCATAAATGGTACATTCTAACCGACGAATTTTGAAGTTTTCTGTGACAATCGTAATGAAACATCAATGAAACATCTAAGTTCCTACTTTATTAATTTGGATTCTATATTTCTTTCTTCATATCATTTTCATTTTTCATTTAGTAAAAATTTCGTAACACCTATCTAAAGATCTTTTTAAAAAAGATATATCATTCAGACTGACACTTGATATAAACACCTTGTCAATTGTAATTCTTTACAAACCCACCGACTTTATACGTCTTAACTAACCTCCTATATACTTCGAGAAAGAAAACCATTACGAGTCTACCGTGAATCTTTATACACTTCCCTCGAACCGACAACGTCGACCAAGGAAGACATGTCTCTAAAAGTATTAAATTTTAGTAGTGTTGTCAAAGTATAAAACCTTTAAAAGTCCTCCTCAACAAAACATTAGACCAAATTTCTAAGACAAAATTCGACTCAAAATTTTTCTCAAACAACTTAAATGAGAACTCATAATCCAATTTATTTAGGATACTTACAGTCAAAAAATCAGATTTCTCAAAAAAACAGTCTGGTGTTCAAAGACAAAGAAAATAGATCTTTGAAAAGAGTGGAAGACGTCAGTAAGAAGAACGGATTTAAAACACCAATAGATAGAACAGTGATGTCTTAATTATCGTTTATTTTAACATAAGACGAGTCAAATAAAACCTATTCACTATGGTCCATCCACTTAAAGTAACACTGATCATCAAAAGTGTACGTTTAAAATCTTAAGTATCTTTTTATAGGGATTATGATTCGTTTCACCGGTAATCAATTCTGTCGATTCGTATTTGCAAATCTTATTAAAGGATAAAAATTACATGAAAAGTAAGTGAAATCCTTTCAGTTTGTAATTTTTACTCACATAATCTCTTTTTCCTATAAATTCAACGGAAACATTAATATAGATTTTCACTATTTCCGACAATATATGATCCTTGGTTTAACTTTTAAGTCATTCAAAATTTACACATTTCAAAGACAAAACAAACACTCTTCAATACAACAACTGTACACTCACTAAACACTTTTATTTAATAAAATCTTAATTATACAATAATTTGTAACTTATATCTCCTGACATTCATAAAAGATTGTCCGATACCTTTTATTAAAAAAAAGTAATACCGTAAACCCTTAAGTCCAATAATTTATTTTTAAACACTGTAACTCTCTACTTTATGTTTTGACACTCTTGGAAACCAGTGATGTCTCTTACGTCAGTAGTCTACACTTCGATGGAAATCAATGAACAGAATGTGTGTGTATGCACGTATGTGTTTTCGTCCAAATAAACTCGAGTCCCCAGTGTATCCCTACCAACCTACTCTTCAAAAACCATAACTCTTTCAACCCTAACGTTGTACCAAAGACTACTTCGAAGACGGAATCCATTTTGATTAAGTTTATGATGCTCCTCGTTCTAAGCATCACACTCCGCATTCAACATTCAACAAGTAACGTTGCACCTACTACCGTCGGACGACGTTTCCTTCGTGCATTTCTTAGGTACACAAGACCGGAGGTCTACCGGCGCCAGTGGCACCGTACTGGGTCAACCAGAGGTAGGCCTATTTCTTGTCTGTGTATCGGACAGAACCGTCTCGAATATTATGTTTTGGGGGTTTATGAGTGGAAATGAACACAGTGACCCAAGACCAAATCAAAGCCCCACACCTTCATGATTCAAGGTCCGTTGAACCTCTTTGTGCGTAAAGGACTTTGTCGAAATGTGACGGTAATATACACACTACGATCAATAAAACTCACATCACAAATTTTGACTTTGTAATGATTTTTACTTTGACTAAAAAGAGACTTCTAATAAATGTACCCATGGAATTCTTATGCGCCAAATTCCTAAGAGTTAAAAATTCAATCACCTATCATTGAAAAAAATCGTCTTAGTATCTAGACTCAAAATTTAATACGCAGTGATTCATTGACAAAATTTCTTCTACAGAATAAAGTGTCTAAACAAATCGTTTACTGAACTAAATTTTTATTTTGAAGTTTTACAATAAAATTTTTCAATTTGAAACAGTAAAACAACACAAAATTTAATAAAAATATCTCGTAGGAAACACCAAACACCTTTGGAATTTAGACCTATCTCAAAAAAAAAAAAAGGATTTGTCTATATCATTCTAACATGTTATTACTTATTTTAAACCTCTTAGTCATAACGTAAAATAAATTTACTGTTTATACATAACGATTATGATTGACTTAATAGATTTACTTAACAATCCACTAACTAATTTGACACTTACATTCTGTGTCAGAAAGTTTGTACAAATAAGTATCATTAAAGTCTCATTTATCTGGGGGGGTTAATTAAAACTGTACANTTTAAACCTCTTAGTCATAACGTAAAAAAAATTTACTGTTTATACATAACGATTATGATTGACTTAATAGATTTACTTAACAATCCACTAACTAATTTGACACTTACATTCTGTGTCAGAAAGTTTGTACAAATAAGTATCATTAAAGTCTCATTTATCTGGGGGGGTTAATTAAAACTGTACATTCTAATACATAATTAAAATGATATGGGACTCATGTTCATTTAGTATCCGAACACTCTCAGGAAGACTCTGATCAATGGGTCGAATCTCGTAAATTGAACTTTTCCCCAATATATCCAAGATAATTCAAACATTAGGATTTCAAACATTTAGGAAAACCGTTACTCCCTCTTTGAGTTCAAAACTTTTCCTTTGATATTGTATTATCTTTATTGTGATTTGAACTTTAGCCCTCTGGACCCAAACTTATGACAAAGAGGGTGAAAGATGACAAAGAGGATGAGTAAGACACTTTACTCCTGTTATGAATTGGAATAAACGAACACTTCTATTTACGACTCTTATATTGATAAGATATAAAGACAAGAACCCGAAGGGACCACCGAATCACCATTTCTTGGACGGACGCTTACGTCCTCTACGTCCAAACCCAGGACCACCCCTTACAGGGGACTTCTTCCTTTACCGTTAGGTAAGGTCATAAGAACGGACACTTTAGGGTACCTGTCTCCTCGGACCACCGGATGTCAGGTACTCCAGTATTTTCTAAGGTTGTGTTAAATCGTCGATTTGTTCTTAATAAAAGGACACACCTTTTCGATTTTCGAGTGTTTTGTATTTGAACAAAATTTCTCATATTTATATTAAATTGGACACAAAACATTATTACTATATTGTAAATATTTAATTTTCAAATCTTCAAAACTCTAAAAATCCCTGACCCAAAATCATTATCTGGAGTCATTTGTCACTTATTTTAAAAAAATTAAATACAAAAACAAATACACGATCTTATCCTGATTTTTATTCTTGACATAATACAACTCGACTGGAAAAATATTGAGTCTTGATATCATCTTTCGTATTCGTTGATCGGAAAGTTCAGACTTTTTTAACACTCTTTTTTTATACACTCTTTTAGACTTTTTGACAAAAGCTTGGTCAGTCCACAAGTTATGTAACCCTATTTCATTTCTCGGACCAGTTTAGTCTAGTATAACCACGGTTTCTAATCCACCTAGAATAAAAGTAATCCTGAAGAATCAATGCAGGACTCCTTCCCGATTGTAAAGATCCAGAGTGTCCATATAGTTCATCAACCTTACTTATATAACTGGATTGGAGTAAAAATTTTCCAGTAATTTTTCTAAGTTCAAAAAAAGGAGACAAACCCAAATCTTCCTAAAAGGAGTTGTAGTTTCACACATTACACCTCACAAAATTGTCGGTTGAGATCGCAGTCTATACCACTGGTTGCGGGTCCACCACCGACAACGTTAGGGTCAGGATCCTTAATCCTGGGGACCATCTACAAAAGGAGGGTGAGTCGTTTAAATTTGACTCCGAGACCTAAAGTCTCAAGAATTAAGTTTGATGGCTGGAAAAGAAATGTTTGACTCTTTTCTTTAAAAATTACTACCATACCGACCACCGAAGGTCCAAGAAATGTAAGAGAAGGGTGGTCATTGTGGTAAATATTATGAAGAGTGACTATTACCGTTTTAAAAGAACCGACTTTTCCCACCAGCATATATTTCGTCGTATAGTTCGTCTTCGTCTAGCCGAATCGGTTTTTATGTCCTTTTATTTGTGTGAGTTTCTCGAGTCAAAGAAGGAACATGGATAGAAAGATGTTCAGTGTTAAAGTCTTCCAAAACAACATTAACTATTAGGATCTTTTGTTTACACGTCAGACTCTTTGCTCACTGGGCTCAAATACTAAACCCGGTTCTACCCCTTCCGTTCTCGTCTGAACGGAAACACAGTGTCTTAAGACAACAGGAAGACACGCCCTACGGTCCCTAACAAGAAATTTAATCCTTACCCATTTAAACCCGACAACGTCCAGTCAACACGTCTTCTGGACAAAAACGTTCCGGGGATTCGACCTTAATAATTTAAAAATTTCTCAACACACACATACACACACACACACATATATATATATATACATATATATATACTCTATCATCGGAAGTTTCGGATTTTATGAACGACAGACTGGGAAGTGTCCTTTACAAACGAGTGGAGACGAGATCTATTACGTGGTACAAATGTCTTTCCCACGTAAATAAATTACGTACAAAATTGATAATTAATACCGGTTAATTGGTTTCTAACAACTAAAAAGATTAACCCTAATCTCCACCGCCCCACCTCTATACTCTTTAAACTTTTTCGAGAAAGAACAGGGGACTTAAAGTCACCTACCGTTGTCCCAAATGTAGGTATATCGCCCGAGTATGTAAAAGCACCCCTTCAATTCTCTTTGTAATTTGGGTACTGTAACAGCTTCCATGTCAGTACTTGACCATGTACTCAACTCTTGTTCAGTGGTCCTTACAAGTCAGTCCTAAACTTATTTCACTTCCCTTCGTTTCAATGTAATTTCCCTTCCAGACTTCGTTTATCTCAACAGACCCGTTCCCCTCCACCTCTTTACGTCTCGTGTGGTGTACCCTTTTCGGACCGTCCTCTGTCACGCCCATTTCTTGGACTTTCTTTCGGTCACACAGATTTACACCTTTCACCCCCGACCTCTCACATCCTGATCCTCACACGGTCTCTTCCGTCTGCCTGTCATTACCTGAGGTGTGCGTTAAGTCCCACTCGTCTGGTGCCCTTCCTCAACCTAGAGGTTTCTCGTGCTGTTCGGAGACGTCACGAAATCCATCTCCACTGGTGGTCTGGACACAAAACCTTTCTTCGTAAGATTAACGTTATACCTCTTATCTAAACTTACTCCACTTTTCCCAGGCATCCCAGGGTTTCTCAGCGTGTTGACTTCCGTGTTCACCTACACCCTTTTTACCTACTAAACTTTAACCTAACAATACCTCTATCTCTGTCCATATACCCAAACTCCGATCCTTTCTTTGTAAACAAACCTACACCACCCTATAAACCTTACTCCACTCTCTCCCTTTACCCGTCACACTTTTACACTGAAGAACTAAAATCTAACCTCTCTACCACTATTACAACGGTCAGTGGTTCCATCCCTTGACCTTCCCCCGACAACCGTACTCGTAGTACTCACATCAAAACCTACACAACTCAACTCCTCCGGAACCCTGAGGTTCTTCTGAGAATTCTTTCAAGTCACTCGTTCCGATCCAACATCTACGTTTAAACCCTTCAAAACCGTATTTCTGACAGGTATCTCATATCTCTTTCCCATACTCTCACAGACCTTGACTCGACACCCTATAGTCTGGAATTCCTTGAAGAGGTAAAATACCGGTCGTTTCAGTCAAAAAAAGGGGACACATAACAGTACATAAGCAAATAGAACTATCAATTTGTGAATGGACATTCATGACAAAATCCAAGACCCGTCTGTTCACTTGTTCCATATTAGGACAGACAAGAATCCTTCCTGTACCTGGTTCATTTAACCGTCAAAATCATATCACATCTCTTGGATACTTGTCCCGTTCGATCACCATCTCTGATATATACACAAAAAACCCCCTTCTCCTAGTATCGACAGTAATCTAAGGATGTAAAATTCTTGTTATGCCACACTATTCATGATGTCTCAAGACTCCTCATCCCATTTCCTGACAAACCCTTCCTCAAATTAATCACACGACACCTTCGCGTGTCTTACAGGCGTTTTCTTCCCCGTCTCCGTCCAGTACCTTCCGTCACTTCGTGTCTGACTGTACCTCCTCTTAAGTCCACACCTCCACGTACCCATTTCCAAAGATAGTATCCCCAGTCGAACGTATTCTAGAGCTTCGGTCTTGCGTACCTCCTCAAGTTCTTAAGTTTCCTAGAGAGGATTGAATTTTTACTTTGAACCGAAACTTTTTAACTTTAATAAAGTAGTTAACTTTTTAACTTTATTAGTTCCTCGCTACAGTAACCACTTTCACCTAAGTATTATAAAATAATTTTTCTATGTCAAGAAGTTAGTTCTAAAAGTTCAAATGATGAACTTTACGTAAAACATTCTTCTGGGATTTTGTCCTAGTAGTGTTTTGATTTCAATTGTTCATTACTTGAAGGAACAGTTTGATTTTTAACATTTTTCTTAAAACTAGTTAAAATTTTTCAGTGTAATCCTATTAATAGTACGTGTTCAAAATTTGATCTTCCTTGGGATATTTATCTCTGAAAATGAAAGTCAAAAATTCATTTAATAAAATCCTTCCTAATCTCATATTTATGGTAAATTTTAAAAACATAAAACCCCATAAGAAGACTTACGAAAAAGACAAATTTAGTATGATCACGAACTTTTTCATACAAAACTCAGTTCCACTATAATCCCCTTTTTTCCTAAGACATTGATCCCAAACACATTAACACGTAATTTGTTTTAATTTATCTAAATAGTCCTAAAAAGTCTCCGAAATTGTAGTAACACGAAAACACTTAGAACTTTCGACTCTCCATCATACATAATAAACTAAATCTTGAAGAAAAGGTCTTCATAAGTAAGATGGTCATTACTAATCGGTCTGACATAATTTAACAGATTAGTTTCACTCTGTTATACCGAGGTATAACAGAGATACTGTCATATAATTCTATTTTTCATTCTATCCAAGGGGAATTAACCGAAGTTGGATCTCTTTCTTATAGTCGATTAATTTTTTTTTATTGTAAATGCAAGAAAACGTCAATCTCATATTGTCTATGACGTTCTATCTAACTCTAGTGAATTAGGGAGTGAAGGAGTTTTAGATAAAATATTCTTAAGTATGATTTTAACGGTAATTATTCACCTGGAAAAATTTTTACACCAGGACAGAAAAATCCGAGAAACTGTAAAAGAGTCTGAAATGAAAAATAAGGAAAAAAAAAAAATTGTCCACTTCAACTGTATGTCGTAATAAAATCAAAGTCCACGTGTTGTATTACTAAGTTTTAAACATGTATAACACTTTCTAGTTTTATTCAGATCAATTGTAGACAGTGATATGTATGAATTTCGTAAAAAAAAAGAACAGTACTCTTTCAAATTCTAGACAATTTCAAAAGTCAACATGCTATGTCATAATAATTGATATCAGTGGTACGAGAAGTAGTATGGGAATACCGAACATATAAAATATTGACCTTTAGAATATGAAAAACTGAGAAGGATGAACCCACGCTTTACCCATTTCTCAGTTTCCCACGTTCGAAGGTCAATGATAAAAAAAAAATCAGATTTACTTGAACTCACCGTCAAGAGTTTCAAATGAAGTCGTGGAGAAATGTAATTCCTTTTAATACCGTCAAGGAAACACACATAATAGATAAGTATAAATGGTGAATTTTTAATTTTGTTCAAAATTTCATAAAAATAAGTAAATTTATATTATTTGAACAAAGTACAATTATATTCATTTTTTTAAAAATATTGTCATAAAGGGTTTTGTTTAAATACTCCACTCACCATAACAAAATAGGAAAACCCCTACAAATTAGAGAACGAATTATCTCCCGTCTAAAGAATATAGGGGAAACTGTCCGTCAGACAACCTTGTAACGACCTTCTGAATGTTATTTGAGTATACTCTTTTACTCTCACTTTTTCGTCTATCGCAGAAGTATAATAAGTAATTTTTTTTTTTAAAAACCGACACGACACGTCGTACGTCCTAGAATCAAGGGGGAGGTCCCTAACTTGGACACAGGGGACGTCACCTTCGTCCTTCTAAGTGTTAAAAATGAACTCTTTAGGGATCCTCAAGGGTCTTGTGTGAAACTTTTGTCGATTTGATCTTATAAATCCACGACGTCACTCTTAAAAAACATTGAACTATTACATTTCACTTTTGTATCACATGGAAAGGGGGATTAAATTAATAGAAACGTAATAATACGTTTATAACAGATAAATTATTTTCTGAAAAGTCCTACCTATTATTTTTATTTTGTAAAATGTAGAACCAAAACTTACGATTAGATTTAATTCGTTATAAAACTTAAACAAGGTTTTTGTCGGGTTTGAAACATCAACCATCTAAATAAAATATAAGTCTGAACAAAGTAACTTGCCAACCTTAAACCGGAAATAGAGACTTCAAAAATCATTTAATATTTAAAGTCGTATCTTTAATAAACCTACAGAAATCTAAAACATTACTCTTGTATTTGACAGATCAAAGAAATTAGGACTCGATAAGAGCTCTAAAAATTTTTATAGTAACCACTATTTTTCACAAATATCAATCTACTAAAAAACAAATAAAACTTTTAATTTTATAATCTGACCTTGTATGGTAAATCCAATATACAAAAAAGTAGTAAGTCATAAACGTAACTGATCGTACACAATCAAATATCGAACGACATAAATCCAAGGTAGTTAAGAAAATCGTGAAAAGGAGGAGTCACCTAATTTAGTACCAACCCATCAACAAAATATGACACTTAATTCCCTAAAGTGTCTTACTTACACTTAAAAAGGGGGGTTCATTTTACTTTACAACTGATCGTTCTTGTTTAATGATACAAAAAATTCCATGTAAAATAAATGACATCTATTAACATAGGACATAGGGGTGAAGTAAATCGTTTGGAGAAGAGACACAGAAAGTATATTATCCACTTCATAATGTCTGTAAATCGTGGGCTAGTGAACGACGTCTAGACAGTAGCTGACCCTGGAGAAGAACTCGTTCTCTAAGGTGTTTCACAAGGACCTCATGTCTGAAACAATCCTCGACCTTCTGTCAGGAACGATGCGTGTTTGTTTTCATTCTTTAAAGATTGTCGTACATCTGCCAGAAAAAGAGCGAAAAACAGGAACACAGGATAGAAATGTAGGTTATTTTTTTACACACACAAATTATCCGACGTTCGTACAACACACCTTTCCCAGACGAGACCGACGTAACGTAACACCTTCCGGTGGTCTCAGTGGTCAATTGATGCCATCGGGTGGGTCGTAACCACTCAACAAACTCAAGTAATGGTTCAACTATCGGAGAATCATTTCTCGAAAACTTTTATTTGTACAAACAATGAACGACACTTCAGTCTCTTAAAAGTAAAAAACACATAATCGGAAGTTTCTCCTTTTTCGGGAGTCTAAAAAAAGAATACAATCACTAGATATCACTTTTTCAGTATTATTACACATTAATACCTAATATTTATAACATGGATAGATTACTTGAGTAACCATAAAAATATCTTATAACAAAAAAATTTCTACATACAGTAAGCCAACTAAGTCATCCGTTGACATAGTATTATGTCTAATCAACATTATCAAACCAATAAAAATACTTATTAGAACATAAAAAAACGGAAATTTTAAAGTTCTTCCTTTTGACTACGTCTATCCAGAAGAACTTTACCGGAGATTTAAGTAGGAAAAATTGAGACGATGATGTTCCACGAACAGAATGGACTTAATGATATCGGAGGAAGTGTGATCAGAACGAAGGTCATAGAAGAGGGAGAGAGGGAAAGTCCAATATGACATACATTGGGACAATAGAATGAGAATAAATTAAGACGGAGACGAGACAAAGAGAAGACGAGTTCCATCATACTCTCCATCGAATACGACAAAATTACCTCAACGGTAAGGAGATGGTGGTTCAGAATGAAGACTGAAAGTCTCTGGAAGCATAAAATTAGTATCAGAGAAGACAGGGATGGGAAGACGAATCAGTCTTCACAGAAGAGGGAGAAAGAAGGTGGACAGGTCTAATATCTATGAAGAGAAGGAAAAGACCCATTAATGTCAGTCATAATGGCATAATATTAAACAATTATAATACCAAAACATATTGAACAAATTACAAATACATTTTATAGGAACAGATAACAAAATGAATATCTTCATGAAAATTCCAAAACACAAAATAGACCCCGTAAAACAGGAAGTATCTGTTAAAACTACATAATCCCATATTTAGATTGACAACCATGACCTTTCTACTAGAGAAAACGAAACCAACGAAAATTCTAAAAAGAGTAACCAAAGTACTTCAAACTACCGCTATACGGAGCCACAGTAAAAAAAGACAAATAGTTCGAACTCTAAATAATCCAAAGAACTTAGACATTACAGAAAATAACCGTAACCTTTTAACAGTCGGTAATAGAAAATTTTATAGTACAGACGAGGTAAGAGAGAGGAGAGGACCCTGAGGTCAATTTGGCTACGATCTGAAAGAGTGAGACGGAAGAGAGAAGGGGAGAGAAAATACTAAATGTAGAAAAAATCAAAAGAGACTCGACAAAAGGTTTCGATAGGATACAAACATACCACCCATTAGTATCCACTAGAAAAAAAAAATTTTATACTAACAGGACCAATTTATTACTAAGGATACAACAGAATCATATTACTTGTTGATATTTTGTTGTTTCCTAAACTCTGTGTTCTCTTATAAAAGTGGATCTTTTAATATGATCCTTCATCTTGTCAAAGGAATTTTCTTCCCCTTCCATTTAAATAATCTTCGCAGGGGAGATCCCTTTTCAAATAGGAAAAAAACTTTTTTACGTCTAGGTAAATTATTCCCCTTATACAACAAGAAAGTTGCGTAACAGTCCGTTGTGACACCTTCCGTCACTTTCACGTTTTTACTAACTATCATTGAAAGCAGAATTGTAAACAATACACTCATTAATGAGACGAGGTCCGTGATCAGATTGGTAAAAGGTAAATAAAAATAGAAAATTTTGGAATTTACTAGAAAGCCATCCTTTATGAAAAAGAAATATCTCTTCCTTTAACTCCGAACTTTTCCAAACCACTGAACTGGTCCCAATGTACAAATCACTCAGTACTTTCACGTCACTGAGGGTAATACGACACGAAATAAGAATTATTTGATTATCAATTGTCAACCAATTGTGAACCGATGAGTTCTTTCAATCATAATCAGTATAAAACCTTTTCCTATGGTCTATAAATATTTCAGTCTATTTTATAAAATCCGGTACAGTAATTAGTAGTCTAGTCATTTATAACGGCTGCACCAATATCCCCTAAATTTATACCGTTTTTATTGAACTCGAAACACAATGTAGTTCTCTTTACGTCGACCATATAAGTCCATTATCTTAATTAATGGTTCGTCCATTAACAACATGGAAAGACTTTCTCAAAATAAAGTAAAAATGCCAAATACTATGTAAAAAGGTAAGGCTAAAGGTCCTTCAACAAGGAGTACAAATTTTTTTTTTGTTTTTTGCGGACATGACCTTGCGTCTAAAATGGACTACAAAGACATAAGCGTATATCCAAAACTGTAGAGATTTCTCTTCGACCTGACTGGTTTTACTGAGACGAATGACTACCAGAATCAATCGCGGTGCGGAGAAGTCAAGTGGAACCACTGTCAGAGCTCGCAGAACGGTAACAATCCTTTCACACTGACCCCACCATTACCCTTCTTTTTAGGTAATCCAAACAACCGTCTTATTAAAAGGACGTGTCATTATATTACAAGTAAAGTCCAATAGTGTCTAATACTCAGTCTTCTAAAAATAAAAATTTATACTCACAAACATAGAATAAAACAACTAAGGAGACGGTAAAGACAGACCGACGGACATTTTTAAAGGAACGAGAAAATGAACTAGTTACATCATAATGGTGTCTGGGTACATTATTTTTCTGGAATCGTAATGTCGAAAAGAATTTTATGTTTACCTTTACAAATCACATCTAAGGTTATAAATTCCAAACTATGTAAACCCTTTATCCGAAAAATTTTTTTTTTAAAAACTTCATTCTTTAACGAATGACCTTTCAACGTGTTTCTCGATAATATTGGACAACGCGTCAAAAGGGAGTACAATGTCAGGACATAATAGATCTTAAGGAATTTTGATGAGACGGTTACAACACACACAATGATAATTGTTTTGTGGTCTGGTATAAGTATAGAGTGGTGTAAAAGGTTGAATTAATGGAAAAGAATAAAGTTCTAGGTCATGTCTTATGTTATTACATGAATTCCGAACGTGTCAAAAAATTTAATTTGAAAAATGACATTGAGTCTTTTAGTAAATTCTAACCCCACTACCATTTAACCTAAAAGGAAAGAATCTAAAAAAAAAGGTCATTCCAGACATATAAGACAAGGTCAGGAAACGTAGACAAAAGGTAACGGTGTCGGTGCACACCCGGAACACGAGAAACGGACCTCGAGACGTAGTAAGTAAGTGAAGGGTCCATTTATAATCACAATCAGTGCGTCAGCACAGTCTGAGAAACTTTGGGGAACCTGACACTGGGCGGTCCGAGGAGACAGGTACCTCAAGAGACCCAGCCTTACGACCTCACCCACCGGTAAGGGAAGAGACCCCCTAGAAGGGCTGGGTCTTTAACTTGGGTCCAGACGACGTAAAGTCCGTCAAAGAAGTGGTAGACTCGGTGGTGCCTTCGGACTCATTTCTGACGCAGGGACGCAGCACAGGGTGCGGCCGAATCTCGACCTCACGTCCTATTACTCCTCGTACCAGAGACGAGAGGATCTTAATGTCTAATCGACTTGAGGATGGAGGTCGGAATAAGGAGATGGGATCTTAAATCGAGATTTGGCCCCAAAGAATTGAAGTCGTGACAAGAGTAAAACTCGGTGTATTAAGGAAAAGGATTGACTGACAGGACACGTAACATCCCACAAATAGTCGTAGGAACCGACATCGTTGAGGTCACCATTGTTGCCTTTACAGAGGTCTGTAAGGGTCTACGGGGACCCCATTTTAACGGAGGTAAACTCTTGGTGCCGAGACTTGAAAGATTTTACGTCTACACTAGTGCAGTACGGAGGAAAAGGGGTCACTGAAACTTACCAGAGTCGGGACATTACACCGAGTGTTTTGCCTGGAAGAGGGTGGAAAAGGAGTGAACATGGAACACGACGTCGAAACATGTTGATAAACAGGCAAGAATTTTAGTCGGTTTCAGAGAAGTAGGGAAAGAGAGACGTCACAGGGAGTAAGATACTTGTAAATAGATAAGTACGAAAATTTGGATTTACGTTGGTTCGTCTTAATTCATACATGTGAATGAGACGATCTCGAAAACAGTGTATTAGTACCGATAAATAAATGGAAACAAAAAAGACGACAAGACAATCCAAGACCTTCAACCTTTAATGCACAAACACGAGACATATCTGGGTTGAGTCGTAATCATTTATAAATTATTTGTCCGTCATCCATTAACTACTGGAGGTTATCTTGTTCTTTTCAAGTCTTTACCCAACCCCCACTTTTTATCTCATCTACCAACCTTTTTCTCTCTCTGAATCAGAGGTTCCTATCGACACTCCATTTGTTTTTGAGCTTTTGACTAAAAATCCTTTATTTCAAATAATCACTTGAGTCAATAACCAAGTAACATGGACCTTATAATTTTGAGTGTGGACATATTAAAGCTTTGGTTGAGACCTCAAATAGAGTCACGAAAGAATGGGATAAAATAAAATAATAGACGAATATTTAGAACTGATGAAACATGGAGGATAATAAACTATGTCTAACACTTTTGACGAACTTAAAGTCAGAGTCCCGTCTTCTTGGTCACATCAACCGAGGAAATCTCGGGAAATGTTGGAGGACATTATTTACAAAAGTTCTACGTCTTTTTAGTTTTCTATGGTAATTAGACAATGGTGATTGAAGACTGTTAGAAGACACCTTCTCAACACTTACACATGAACCGTACCGTTGCAAATGAAAGTCTCCGTGATTGTTCAGAAACTATAAACAAGAAAGAGTGGAGGTATGGGTATAATACGGAGAAAAGCTTATGTCAAATAAGACATAAATAAATGGATACTATTTGTTGGGATGAAGTCATCATTCACTGTACCAACCCCTTCTTTTATCCTCTCCTCTATGAATTTATGTAATTCCGACAAAAATTTCAATTTAAATAGAACACTTTTTCTAACATAATTAGATCTTTCTAACATAATTTAATTTCGTTAATTAACGGAATAAACGGAAAAAGAATCTAAATTGTACAGTGGTTTCATTTGAAAAATTAGAGATCCAAAGGGTTCAAAAGTAGAGAAAAACAAACGGTCTACGATGGTAGAGAAACAATAAAATGAACAACAAAGATGTCGTTTCAAGAGTTTCACTCACCTCAAAACCTCTTGGACTAAGAAGTTTTACAAACACACATTCCTTTGTCGAAACGGAACTTTTCGTCGAAATGAGGTGTTTATAGGTCAATTCCAATTTTTCGGACATGTCATCAAGGAGAAATAAAACTACCACCGACACAACATTCGAGAAGTCACCTATAAACTTTGTCGTCTAACATAGTTTGGGATGTATATGACGAAAATTTCTTCATAGACTATTTCAAATTAAATATTTACTCCGTGTCATTCTCTCATTGTTATTGATTATTTATCTTGACAATGTTGATATATGTCAACTGGTAACTTGTCAGGTCCCTAATCCCCGTGACTAAAGAGACAGGGGACGTTAATACATCATGACATCACAAATAACTTTTTTAGAACTATATTCACTTAGGTACAACAAGTCACCAGTCAATATGACATTACTTTCAAAACACTTACACTAGAGAACGAAAAAGAGAGAGTTTTATGGGACAACATGTTTAAATCGCGGAATAAAAAATTGGAGTCGACGCGCGGACAGTGCTTCACACCGACATCAAAAACACTAAACTTCACGCTGTCGTTTTGATCGTGTGGTGGAAAAGGGAAACAGTGTCAAAGTGTCTATTTTATAAGTAAGAAAACAAACAAAAAGAAACCGGAGTGGAACACCAAACATCTTAGAATCAAGGGACTGGTCCCTAACTTGAAGTTCGGGACCATCACTCTCGTGGTTCAGGATTAGTAACCCGGTGGTCCCTTAAGGGTCCCTAAAAAAAAAAAAAAAGGAAACAAATGAGTCGACTTTTGAAAGTGGAAAAGTGACTTTCCTACGTGAAATGTCGAAGAGAAACCGAATAAACTTAACGCGTGTAGTGATGAGAATGTGAAATTCGGTAATAATTCATTTATTTCCAATGAACTTGTGTTCGTGACGCTATGGTCCCTGTCAGTTAGACTACTGGCTGTACCAGACTATTGAGTTTACTGACGATTTACTTACTTGGCCTATACGACCTGATACCTCTTTCGTGACCGTTGGGTTAGGTCATAAGAACGGACCTCTTAGGGTACTTGTCTCCTCGGGTCGACCTAAGTCAGGTACCGCAACGTTTCTCAGTCTGTGTCGACTCACTAATTGTGTTGTACGACCTGATTTCCTAGGACCCATCGTACCTAGTAGTTAGTGTGACGAGTCTTACCACACGTCAAATTTTGAATCTCCTCAACAAGTAACGTCCTTAAAAGGTAAATTATAAAAGTCTGACACTAACTGGTGTCCATTGATGTCGACACCTTTCTCTTTGACACTTAATCCCTCCCTGATGACATGCAACTTTCCTCAGAATTTAGAACAGATGTAAAGATCACAAGAGACTCCTTTATCAAACTTGTTTCCGTCGTTTATAAGTGAATTTCAATCAATACTTAGAACTGACGAGTTCTACACACCGGAATCCGTTCAACAAATCAAAAAGTTGGAGAGTTAAAGGAGTAGACATTTTACCTCTATTATAGATGGCATAGATCAATAAACCTCCGAATTTACTCAATCGTTTCACTCCGTGTTTCATCCACTGTCTACCATATAAGATTGGAACATTAATTGTAAGTCAATTAATGAACCGTTTATGTAGATCTCATGTAAAAATCTCTCCTCTAAGAAAAGGGAGTAAAAGTGACAATATAAAACGGTATAAAAGTTATGACATAAACTGAATAAGACTTTACCGAGAATCGTATAGACCGCGACCCGATCCCAGACGTTAACATCCCAATTTAAAAAAAATACTGATATAAAGAAAGTATCAAGAATCTTTTTCGAAAATATAATAATATTTAGAAACTCGAAATCGTATATTACAGATTAAATTGTAAACCGTATATTAAGTCATTTAAAATTCTAAGACAAGTAAGAAAGGGATTATGAGGTAGAACATGGAAAAGGACGGAAGAAATGTTAGGTATAAAATTAGGAATCCATCCACACATAAGTAGTGAATAAACGTCTGTAAATAAAACTAGACAATAAAAGAGTCATTGGTAAAAAGGAAGGTCTTAAATAAAAGAACACGGTAAAATTAGAAGATCGATCCTTTATCAATATACCAAAATATTAAACACCACAAGAAGTTGGTAAATGTATAAACCCCCCGCCAGGAACCAAAACAAAAAATGAGAACAGAGGACCTACTATAAACGACGAAAATCCCGAGCTCCTATCTCCAATATAACATAATAAGGAATATCTAGGTCGAGGAGTCGTAAACATTTATAATTTACTTCTCTATTATATATTAACGACGTTAACTACTTGACCCCATTTTATCCTTTTCAAGTCTTATTATAATTATAAAAGTGAACAGTGTCTAAAAACAAAAAAAATAGAGAGAAGAGGAAGTGGGGAGGGGACGAGTGGAGAAGGAAGAAAGGAAGGATTTTTGTCCATCAATACTCTCTGATGATTTTACATAACGTAAAAACAAAAAATTCCCTTTATTTTGATTACAAGTCATACGGTTTCGTGGTTTATATATTTTCTGTAAGTATAAAAAGAAAACAAATTTAAAGAAAAGTTTAATACTAACTGGTTTTTTCCCCTCCGTGAAACTTCCTACTGTCAAAGGAACCCACTCAAATTTACCAACGAGAACACCGACACAAAATAAAAGAAAACATTCAACATGTCATTTTAAACAAAACTCCAATACCTACACTACTCTCCACGGGGGGCGGGTGGTATACTACACAGACTGCATCTTAAAGTCATGATTAATCCTTCGTGATCGGTAAAGGAAAAAATCAAACGTAGTATAGAAAAAGATCTAACTAATAACCCAAACTACAATTTAAAGTATCGAGAGATTCACTTCGTTTAATAGTATAAAAGAAGTATTTCAGAGACTGAAAAATAGAGTTTAAAGAAGTCCCTTTGAAACTTCAAGTCCTAACTTGTAGATTGATCTGTAGAATTTTTGACCCTTCAGGTACTAATTCGACTCATCTATAAATGTATTTGTCGTCGTTAAACAAGTCGTAAAATTCCCTCTACGTCCCCCTTTTACTAGAGTGTATTTTCAGAGAATTCTTTTTCATTTCCTTGTGGTCATTCTAGGCGAAAATATTATACTTCTAAACTGACAAATTCCTGTCAGTCATATCTACAACCATGTATTACGGCAGTTCAAATATTTTACAAAAATAAACGAAAAGTATTATTGACGTTTGATGGGGATGGAAATAATTACTCATTTGACTTTGAATTCTCTCCACCACTCATTGAGTCAATATAGAAACCTATAAAATAAAGACTAGAATACGTAAATCGAAACTAATATAAATATATCGTGGAAAAATGGAAAAGACACTTTAAGATATAAGTAATCAGAACATGATGGGTACAGGTAAAATAACTAAACCCATATCCTTGAAAAACTTAGTACGGGGTCATATACTTAAGATCTTTGTCATTTTGTACTACACAAGAGAGTTCAAACATAGAACGGTCTATTCATGAATTTAAACTCTCTTTTATAAGTCAAGGAACTCTTCCGGAAGTATTAGAAGAACCGGGTGACTAATTCAAAAAGATTTTGCTTTAAAACACAAAACTTGGGAGACTAAAGAAAACATTTTAGTGGAAAACGAAAATCAATGTATGGAAGACTAGACAAGAGTAACAAGAGTTCTCTATTTTGACGTCAATTAGGGTTTCGTTTAGAAAATGGTACAATAAGGGTGAAAAAAGAGGGATCTTTCGAAGTTGAATGACAGAAACCTTTTATCGGGGTTTACGGACCGTATCGAATCTTTCGTGAGACGTCAGCCGGACAAGGAGGAGTCAAAGGAGACTACGAGGGAGGAAACACGAGGTTCCCGACCAGTGTGGACTGAAGGAAGACAACGAATCTACAACGCGAGGAAGGTCGGAGGCTCGTAACGTGTGCGGGAAGGGAGGTGGATCTATCTACTAGAGGAAGGGCGGAAGGGACCGACAAGTAAAAGGTCCATGAATTTATAGTCAAAAATCCCTTCCCATGAGACTGAGGGACTATAGAAGGACGGGATATATAAATCCTAGGAAACGACATATAAAGTTCTAAAGAGACATGGAAGATAAACTACCTTGAATTGTCACAACATTCAGGAACAAGTACAGAAAGAAGGGACGATTTGACGTCAGAGGTACTACCATTCAAGACAGAAAAGAAAAAGAAACAATATAGGAAATCAAGTATGAACCGGATATATCCATGAGATATTTATAAACAACTGAGTTTTAACTTACTAATTTTACAAACCCCCTTTTTGGGATTGAAAAATCTTTTACTTAAAAATAACTTTATCGATAATTTTATAAATTTTGACTTTTGACTTTCATAATATGGTAACATAAAAGACATAGTAGTGTACTTAAAGGTCCTTTCTTTACTCTTCCTTCTTATTATGTTTAGTCCCTAACATGTCGAGATTAGTTAATGTTGAATCATAACATTACAGACCAAAAAACAAACTAAACCAAAAAATCACGAACAAAAACATAAACCAAACACTATAAAAAAAAAAAACGAATTGAGAACTTTAGCGAAAAAGTAGAAGACACAAAATAAAGGTAATCATAAACTCAAGAAAAGTCTATAATAAGTATAAACACTGTAGACGATTTAGAATTTTAGTCCACAGAAAGTTTACCCTTAATGTTGATTTGAACTTTAATTTATCCATCTCTAAACCTCCCGTCGACGACAAGTATGATTAATAAAATCTATGTCAATATTTTCTTCCTCTCCCCGAGGGAGCCCAAAACACAGTGGGTACATTAATAAAGGGAAATGAAAAGACAAGAAAGAACGGAGTGAGGGGTAGAAAAAAACACCTGTCTATTCGATTAATGTCCTACTAAGAAGTTTGCAACGTTGGGAAACGAGAAATTTCAACCGTAAAAACAAGTAATACCAATAACAATTGTCTTAAAACAGAACAAGAATACAACTCAGCAATGATCAATGAACACATAACGCTCTCTGGTCTACTACGACACCTTTATTTGGTTGGACACAACTTAATAAAGGATCTAATAGAGACCGGGAGTCTAATGCTTATAAACCGACATTAAAAGATGATTATAGATAAACATAGATTATGGACAATCTTAATGACAACACTCGAAAAGTGAGCACCGAGATATCCCTTAATTTACAATGTTCAAGGAGGAATATACGAAGGAATCGTTTATTTTAACTTAGATTTGATAGAAATGGTAGAAAATGAAATTTTTAAATTACCCTTTCTAAATCTTTGTTTGAGGATCCGTTTTAACTACTGGGAAACATAAAATACCGAAGATTTAGTTTGATCTGTACTTAAGAAACATCATATAGGTAACAGTTTATCCGTTACCAATAAGAGACATCACATATGTAAGTTCATGAAATTATATGAACCAGAAATCCCAAAGAAAAAAAAATACTAATTTATTTAAATTTAAGGAACGTAGAAACAGGGACCTAGACAAAAATAGTCACAAACTTAAATTCGAATTAGAGAAATCTGTCGAGTATAAAAAGTATAATGAGAACTCGACGAGTTCTATCCGACTCGATATGAAATAAATTATTTTATAATTAGTCCTACATGTATACGAGTCACCTCTTTTGAACCTTTTGTCTTGTCGACTTTTTAATTGGTCAGAGTGGTCAATAGACAATGATTATGAAGTCGTACAAAGGAAAGTCAGATAAAAAGATTGTAAACAGATGAATTCGTCGTACCATTCTCATGTGAGAAACCTTATTCGAACTTAAGTTTGGACCCGAAGTAGAGACCTTTTTAATTTAAGACGGAAAGTCAAGACAATAACCATTCCTCACAGGGGTCATACGCCTATTAACATCATGGGTAAAATTTTCTAGCTACTTCTACTTTAGTTTTACATATACTTCAAGGAAGTTGTCACAGCCCATGGATCATTTTCGTGAGTCATGTATAACCGATAATAAAAGGTTTAGACGATGTGTAGTATTATCAAAAGACACCACAAAAGGGGAACGTGTTCTTATCGTCTATTCTGAAAAAACATGATCTAAGAACTTCGGAGGTATTCTTGGAGAGAGAGACCGAAGTTAGTGACAACTGAAAGTAAAAGGAATTATCCATAAAAGAGTTCTATGAACTAAGAACTAAAATCGTATTCAAAAGAAAATCTCTTAATTTATCGACAAAAAACACTGGACGTGTTAACGTAGTAGAAAGGTAAGTCTGTAAAAACACTAGGAAATTTTGTAAAAAAATTACATTAAAATACGCAATCGTTTATGGAATGATGGTGTGGTATGAAATAAATCACCTTTAGTGGTTACGGTACATCTCTATTGAAAAACCTGAACAGCACTTAAACCTTCTAATAACGATATCTTTAACCGGAGACTAGCACCTATATCGTAATGAAACAACCCGTTCGATTAATAACAGATTTCTGTATCTAGTAAAAGTCAACTAAAAGTGTACCAGAACGAATGTACTAGTAGTAATAAAAACATGTCCGTCTGGAGTCTCCATAATACCCCAAGATCTGGTAACGTTACTTCAGTCATAGTGTCATTTCGTTCAGTGTGGTTAAAAAACCAAAGGGTAACACACATTTCCAATGAGTGTAACATGACATCAAATAATTAACACGTCATCGTAATACAGATTTCCCTTGATATCTACGGAATCTTTTATTATGGCAACCTTTTTGGCACGGTCATCTGAACGAGTTACGCCTCAACAATGTTTGGAAGTCAAACATTTTCGTTCATTTCGTGAGGTCATATACGTTTCCCGTGATTTCGTTTCGTATCATTTCACTCCATACAAACGTTAAATGAGTCCAAATTAAGACATCCAAAGGTTTGAGACTGTCTCGGAAATAACTTCTCTAACATCTCTAATTTTACTTTAGATCTATGACCAAGACGTCTTAGATGAGAAAACATGAAATTAAATCCTTGACAAATATACCAATGATTAATATTGATGAAGACGTAAAATACATACCTTTGAGACCCTCGAAAGATTCACAAAAAATTTTTGGTCTTAGTGTCTTATTTTAACCAGTTTTACATCATGTTTTTATTTCGATTATTTTTTCAGACGACCATTTTATGAGACTACAAAGGATAGACTCATGGGAAAAAAGACAAGGGTCTTTTCCCAGATCAACGTGGAGACTTCATGTATAAGAAACAAGAAAAACGTAGGAGTAAATTAAGAAGACGACGGTGTTTGGAATTAAGAGGTCCAAAACCTTAGATGACGGCGGACGGAGAGAAAACGTAAGTAATACGGCGGTCGTACCGAGACGAAAGTGTACAACCGTGTTCACCAGCCGTGACCAGGACCGGGAGATCAAGGCTAACCATTCCCCGTCGCCGACTGGGTGTGACCTGATCTGCGACATCTGACAAGACACAAAAAGTATTCTCAACTTTGAAGTTGTCGTCGTCTTCGGGTTGAAGAAAGACGTAAAAACACTTAAGTATCATTAAAATTAAAAAAAAGAGGTTAAGTAGAAAGAATTGTACTGAATAAAACTGGAACCAATTAAGTAACGTCAATGTGACACACGGGAACAGGTAAGAATAAAAAACCGATGTGACACACCGAACACTCTAAGATTAAGGGACTGATCCCTGACTTGGACCCGGGAGTCTTTACTCGCGTGTCTTAGGATTGATGACCTGGCGGTCCCTTAAGGAGGTGAAAAATGTCATGAATCGTTTGACTAGAACATCCCATAAAACGATTCACTTTATTCAGTCTGTCTTTCTGTCTATGCCCTAATACAGTGAATGTACATCTTAATTTTTTAAGTTGTTTGATCACTTATATTGTTTTTCTTCGTCTGAGTATCTATACCTCTTGTTTGATCACTAATGGTTCCTCTCCTTTCCCTCCCGGGTCACAGCCCCATCCCTTAATTCTCCTTATCCCAATAGTTCATTCGATATCCCATATAATCTGTTGTGTCCCTGATATCGGTTATAAAATATTATTCACATTAACCTCATATCTGAAATTTTTGACACTTAGTAACAAACATTTGGACATTGAATGTATTATGACCTATTGTTTATACGAAGTGGAAATTTTTTGACCTCGTTTTTCATGGATAATCTTCACCCTCCGGAAAACCTCTCTCCACTACTATAAAGACGGAATGAAGAAATAACAGACGTCTCTAAAATAGTATACAAAAAGATATAAGAGTTTTTATAATCAGTGATTCCAATAACGTCTACGAGAAAAGACCGTCGATGGGTAAAAATGAGTACTTTGAACCAAGTACACTATCTCTAAACAGATGTCTAAAGGGTACTTGAACTAAGTGTACCATGTCTAAACATATCACTCCTTTTGACTCCATTTAGACGAATACAGATAGAAAAAGATTTTATAGACGTAACCTTTGAACCGGGTCGACACCCTACTTTCATGGTACAAGGACCTATCTGTCTACCGTTGACAAATATCCATTTACTTTAATTCGAATATAAAGGTTGTCTACTTCAAAATTTTTTGAAGAGTCATCAGAAGTTTGATACATTAATATTCAGTCCTCATTCTATAAAAAATCTCCTGTACTTCTTCTTGGTGTAGGTATAATTTCACAGTGACTATTTAAATTTCAGAACGACGACGACGACGACTAAATCGACGATGGAATACACGTTGAGAACGCTGAGATACCTGACATCGGGTGACCCGAGGAGACAGGCATCTTAAGGGGTCCGTTCTTATGACCTCACCCAACGGTAAAGGAAGAGGTCCCCTAGAAGGGTTGAGTCCTTAGATTGGACCCAGAGGACGTAACGTCCGTCTAAGAAATGGTTGTCTCGATACTTGCTTCGGGTTTCAAAACGATGATCATATATTTATTTGTACGGAGTCGTCTAATCATGTCTTTATATATATTCTATTAATTTAGTGTCAAAATATCTCTTCCCAATCAATCACCTTTCTAACCTTGTTTATCAACTAATAAATCCCCTCTTTTTTATAGAAGTCTCTGACTGGATCATTGTAGATGATTTTGACACTTATACAATTCCTCAATTCACTCTTTAAATTTGGTGTTTTTGCATTTTTTTTAAATTCATCTATAAATAATATGACAACCGACCATCTTCTTGGTAAGATTTCGTGATATGGTTTAATGTTTTCTTTTCTTTTTATAACTATTTTAACCGACACATTTACACACTTTAATACTCTACAGTTTCTTATCGTATTATACTTTTGGTTCATATAACACCTTTTACAAAGACCTACTTATTGAACTCTTCAACTTCAACTCTCATGGAACGAATTTTAGAGGTGTCATAGTAAAAATTTATGTTCAGATAGTTTGCATTTCGGATCAAAAATAAAGTAATTCCTTATACCTACCGTATCGATAATTTTAAGACGAATACTCCCTTTAGAGACGTTTTAAAACACATTAACGAAATCCACCATCTTAATACATTTCTGTCATAAGAATAAAAGATGTAATTCATACGTAATCATAATACTAATTTCTTTATTTAATTAAGAATTTTTTATGGAACCACACTTGACGTTTCTTTACTGAACACCCCTTTAAAATAAATGGTTCCTACATCCGTGTCTTCATTATCAATTCTGGGATGACTGATCTATATAGATCAATATATGTCTTAATATGGACTATTATTGAAATTCTTTAACACCCAGAAAACAAATAAAACAAATCATTGATCAAGATTTAACACGTATCTCTGAAACAAAGTTTCCGACAATACTTACTAAACGATGTTTACTGTGAAGAGTGCAAAACGAGGAAAAGAAAGAGGTATGGAGTATGTTTACTTATAAAGTGAAATGAACAGGTAAGTGAGTCGTATCAACTTATTTATACAAATGGAGAGGGAGACGAAGGTTTAATTCATTTAAATCGTCCCGTCAACTTTCCTTCTCACCATACCTCTATGAAACTTAGACATTAGATAGGTTATTTCTTTAGGTAAAAACAAAATAAGGATTTGGAATAACAAAAAACAATACATCAATTGAATAATTCAGGTGCTTTATGTATCGAAAATGATTCACGGTCGGTGGTGACAGTCGAAAATCTGATTAGTTTCTTGTTTTGTCTGTTTTTTTAACACGGGCACACTTCAAATAATATAACATCATCTCCCTCTGTCGTTTATTTGTTACTTGTATTAATCGTTTATTTTCTACTACTACCTTTTTTCTCGTCTATAATTCGATGTATCCCCGTAGTCCTCAATCGCCACCACCATCCCCGACCCAACATTAAAAGTGATCCGACTAGTTCAATGCGAAGTAACTCTTCCACTGTCTGTAAATTCCTTTCTATGCTTCTTCCTTCGGTCCCTTAATCGGTGTACCCCTCTCTCACAAGACCGGTCACCCTTATCGCCTACGTTTCTGGGTTTCAATCCTCGAAATGGACTACACAACTTTCTTACCCCCACTAATCTTACCAACCTTATCTAGTTCATTTCCCCAGTCTATTACCTACGTTCTAACACGTCTCAGAACCATCCGACTACATATTACTTGAACCACAAATAACACTTAGTCTACTTGTGACGTCAAAACTTGTGTCCTCACCATGATATCCCGTTGACCAATCCAACGAAAATTTTAATTTTTTAAAATTGAATTTTAAGTGAAAAATGATCTCCTCCACCGAAAATTTGACCGGGACTTCCCATTTTTTCTTAAACGGTTCACTTCTTCTATCCTTAAACGAAACCGTCCGAATTAAATTCTTGTAAAGGGTAGTGGTATGAACCCTTGTAATTACATGAAAATTTGTTTTCAGTATATACAATGAACTATATTCCAATTTTGATATTATTACAGTATATTTCTTGAATAAGGAAACACTGGAGAATGTAGACGAATTGGTACGAGTAAAATTTTTAACTACAAGACCAAATTATTTTAAATTCCTCAAGGATATTAGGTTCTCTGTAAAGGAAAAATGAGTTTTTAGGTTAATGACAATTGTTAAAGAACTCTTTTACTTACTAACCGTAAACGAAAAGACGGTATTTCGACATTTAAATTAACTTGGTAGAACACAAAGAATAATAATTGATTCTAAGTGAATATGTGAAAAAATAAATTTTCCGTGGTGTGAGTCAACGTCCTTTATACTTATTCCGTCTTAGAGACAGGAATTCTCTGAATTCTAGACCACCCTCTCTGTTCTGTAATGTGTGTACCACATCACTTTCTTTTACACTCAAGTAAGTCACCCTTAGGGTGGTGTAGAAGAAACGGATTAACTGGACCAGTCTGGAAGGAGTTTAGGTCGGAGGAGTCAACTTGAAGTCGATGACTTCGTATGGACATAAAAAGAGAGATTGGGTCCAACACAGTTCAAACGTGGTGGTCGAATAATGGACCCTTGAGATGTACGACAAAAGGGACATACAGTAAAGAAAATCAAGAGAACATGTTCAAACATTTAACCAGCTGTCGTTCCTAAGACAAACCATGGGAAAGGGACTCCTACGACTGTATCATAGTAATTTTTATGAGTCATCAATTAACCGTCGGTTCGTATTGTATCCTACACCTCATGTCATAAACTGAATTACAACAAAGATTTTTCCAAAAGAACTTCACAACTGACATTCCATCGAAAAACTTTCCTTACAAGAAAAAGAGTCAACTGACATTTTCACTTTTATTTCCAAATTAGGGTCAAATCCATCTCTAAGTCATTTTTGACAAATTCTCTCATCATTGTAAAAGAGAATTCCCTTAATAAAAAACGAAATAGTTGAGACCTCATATCAGAAGTAATTTTTAGGTAGAATTTTTTTAGACTGGATATATTTTCACGGAATAGTAGTAATTTTATTATCAAAACCATAGCATCAATGGAGGTTTCTAGTATAAAAACATGGACTTGTCACTATCTCTAAAATTCTTTTAAACTGTAAAACTCAAACATTTAAACCCCCACCTCTCTTAATTTGACATAACCATTGTGTCATACCAGTTGTAGACACGATATACAGTAGTGAAGAAAAAGACATTTTGTCTGGCATTCACTCTACAGTAACTAGGAATCATAAACCTATTCTAGTAAACTCAAGAGTAAACCGTCCTGTCAACTACGGACGCCAAAAAACACTAGAACTGAGGTTTAGTCAACCTCGATTTCACGTCCACCAACAGAAAGTGGTCCGGTAAAGACACGTTCTCCGTTTTATGTAGTCCCGAATAATCTTTGAATAGGTTAGTGACAATGACATATTGATCAAAGTCGGATTTATATGATTAATTGTTGAAAGTTGTCAAACAGAATCTATCGTGTTCACAACTTTATTAAACATAGGATCTTGAACAGGCGATTCTCGTCCTCTATGTGAGAATAGTCTTATATTTTATTAACTGCATCCTTTTCTAGTACATTTGTGTTACCTTAATAAGGAATTTAATATAAAATAACGAAATCTTGGACGTTTCATAAGATGGAGTAACGGTCAGGGGTTACAAAAGAAAAAACGAACATTTACATCGCATTCGGTTTGTAAACAACAAACACTTATTCTATTATTCCTGACTCTAAGAAATACTATGTGGACTCTCTAAATATAAAGTATTTGAAATCCCGTATTAGTATCCGAGATTTGACCTTAATTTATTTGATTTAAATTTACACTCTTTGACGTCACGAATAATAGGTTTCATCTACCGTCAGTGTCAGTCTTTTTTTTTTCGGACCATAATTTGCTACTAGATGTTCACTTTTACACGGACATCCGGTCAGTCGTACATAAATAACTCGTGGAAGAAACAAATATTAAGATTAATTAATAACCATATCTTTTGTTTCTTGTCATCATTCAATCTACCTTTCCTTGTAGAAGCCAGTTTAAGTCGGATAGTCCGAAACCTCATCCTCCATTTAAAACAAGTACATAACTTTACCCGCAATTTGCCCCCAATTTTACCCGCTCCACTTCTTTCTCCCGAATATCCAAGATCTTTTCCTTAGTAACACGTCCAGAAGTCGTCCTAAGGGTCAAATAAAAAAAAAATTAAATAAATAAAAACCGACACGGCCCAGAAGTAATGACGGGAGCCCGAAAGAGGTCAACGTCTCGTCCCCAATGAGACAACACCACGCACCCGAGCAGTGACGACACGGAAGAGACCGGCCCTCGTGCCCGAGATCCGCGCGACCGAAGTCATCAACGTCACGTGCCCGAATCAACGGCACGACGTACACCTTAGCAGGGTCCGGTCCCTAGTTTAGATACAGGGGACGTAACCGTCCGCTTAAGAATTGGTGACCTGTTGGTCCCTTCGGGGATTAATAATAATAATAGTAAAAAATTTATTACGTCGCAATAAGGAGACAGAAGTAAACAACCTTTCAAAAATCTTCACAGTAAGTCACACAGTATAAATCTCACAAATTCTTAACGACAAACAACTTTTCTTTTTCGTGGCCTAGGTCAAAGTTGACGAAAATACTCTTTTAGATAGAGTATCCTCGGAAAATTTCTTTATTACAGTATATTTCAGTAAGACCCAAAATTTCTCGTGATCTGTCTCATCTCTCATTTCTTCCGACTCAAAATTAAGATCGTAGTACGGAATGAAACACTGAAATCCGTCCAATAAATTGATCTAAAAGAACAAATATTTCACTTCTATTATCACGAAAACTGAATAAAGTCCATTTTATTACCCGAAATGATAAAACTTCTGAATTGATCCTCAGTAAACGTAATCTTTCGTAGAATTAAAAATGGCGATATACTCTTTAACTTTATACACTTAAGAATTTTCTCCTATTAATTTTAATTAAAGACTTAATATGAATAAAGGGGGAGAAAAGAACCATCGCCTATGAAACAAAAGTTCCTTCGACTTACCTTTTATGTCTGAACTCGCTGATCAAGGTTGACGTCACATAGTCGTGTACTTTTACGTATTTTCTTAAGAACCTGTGGACAGCAGACACATGACACATTGAAAACTAGCTTGACCGTCTGCCTATAAATGACATTCAAAAATTTCATAATACAATTAAGTATATACTCTAATGTCTTTGCAACGAATATTAACTTGAAACTTTATTTTGGAAACAAAAAAGAAAATTAAACTTTTTGATCTTTAAGTGTATTTTGTCGAAAGATTGTTTTCCAACGAATTTTAACCTGAACTTCAAACCTTACAAAAACTTTCTGTACAACATTGGGTCAATGTCAATGTAATAACAGGAGTACCTATTCACATTAGGGGTCGTAACATAGTCTGTTACGTCAACTGTAAAACAGTTTACAGTATATTATCAAAATTAAGATTTGCATTCCTACAAAATAGGTTTCACATAATTCGTGTAATCTCAGACTCTTTACCGGGAATTTCACCACTATCCCTTTTCAGTCTCGTATACATTCGAATAATGGAAAATAGAAATCCTGGAGTAGGAAGTCATATAGACCGCAAGTTTCTTAGAGAAACCCAAACAAACAATGACAAAAGAAAATTGAACAACTTACCTTATTTCGTCTCGAAAAGTCGAAAATTCACTCTTTTAACGAAAACCTTCATAAAGTTAAAGAAAAATCCACGGAATTGATAATATAGGTGATTCCCATTATGACGTGATGTCTCCAACATGAATATTAATTTATAATGAATGTAATTTATGACCCGATTTCCATACGTGAATATGTGCCCCAAGGATGCCCTTTAACTTCAATTGTACCTTTAAGGATAGAGACAGAAACTTCTCTCGTCGACGCTTAAAATATGTCAGTGTTGTTAATATCTAAGGAGAAAATTCATCTATACGAACATTTGACTCTAAATAAATATAGATGAAAGAGAGGACATGGGTATGTGAGTCAGTAGACATTTTGTCGATTTACCGTCCTACACCCTTTCCTAAAGGTATGAATTAGAAAAAGGACCAAGACCTTAGGAGAAGTCCGTAAACGTCTAATAAAACATATATAATCATAAGAGGGAAAGTGAAGGAGAAAATACAGACGATAAGAAGTACTTCGTCTTATTTTCACTTTAAAAGTTTTAAAAGACTATCCAATAATAGAAGTCTCACTCCTTGTCAATAGGGATATAAACGACTTCAGGAACTATATGGACGTTGTCATTGAACGAGAGTTTACCATTACCTTTTAATAGAAATCTCAATTCAAGTTGTAATAATAAATTTAAATCCAGAGTTTTGTATATCATTTAAACCGTAAAGATTACAATCTTCCTAAGAAAGTTATTATTATTATTTAGCTTTCTTACTCTTTCTTTGCAATGTAACACAAATATAAAGTAAAACCGTAACGAAGACGACGACGATTCAACGAAGTCAGTACAGGTTGAGACACGTTGGGGTCTCTGCCGTCGGGTGGTCCGAGGGGGCAGGGACCCTAAGAGGTCCGTTCTTGTGACCTCACCCAACGGTAACGGAAGAGGTAACGTACTTTCACTTTTCACTTTCACTTCAACGAGTCAGCACAGACTGAGAATCACTGGGGTACCTGACGTCGGATGGTCCGAGGAGACAGGTACCCTATAAGGTCCGTTCTTATGACCTCACCCCACGGTAACGGAAGAGGGTAAAACCGTAATTCAATACAGTATATGACTCTAATATTTTTTATAGATATTGAAGAATTAAAAAACTACTGAAACTTTCCTTAAGAAACTCACACTCTCCCTACCATCCGTAAATAAACAGTATGAAGTACTTTGTAACACACACACACAACTAAACTCAATCTGTGATTAGAGAATATGAAAAAACTCCCTTTTTAGGTCACTCATTATTGCGACAACGATAGAATGTCATCATCTAGTCATCCGTATCTCGACCCTCTCGTGAGACTTGGACCCAAATCACTTGATGATGGGTACTCAGTTTAGGTCGGGTGACGGACCAAAACATTTATTTCAAAATAAGTTTGTGTCTACGCGAGTCAACAAGTGTAACAGACACCAACGAAAACATGGTGTTGTACCTCAACCCATCAATACTGTCTGACATAACGGATGTTTCGGATTCTATTAACAATGGACCGGAACATGTCCTTTTTTGTTTTTGTTTTTGACGTCGGGAACAAGATTTTTGAATTAAGGATCAAAATTCTCGTAAACTAAAACCCCCTTGTTCTTACTATTCAATTCTCCTTCGACAAAAGACTAACAAAATTAACTTCTATGTATTTCCCTTCTTTTAATAGTGACATGATAAAATACACCAGAATAGTTTTTAGATTTTTACAAATACAAAACACATACACTATATTAAAAGATTAACACGGTTTGAATGTCAGAGTAAACATTAAAAAATGACCACTAAACGTCACTGTTTAAGGTTTTACAATGGAACACTATTTACGGTTTTATACTCTAGTAACAATAAATTTTAAAGAAACATAAAAATAGAACAATAGTGAAGTCCACCTCAATCTCTTGTATACATAAGTGATAAGTGTAAGAAAATAAGGGGACCTTTGTGTAATCGGTGATTGATTATGAAACTTTAGGTCAGAATTTTCGTTTATCCTATTCTGAAGTCCTAGTATCCAAAACTGACTTGTTACTTTCTACGGACACTCCCCTGACGTGTGAGGATAATGAAGGATCTTCTTGTTAAGTCATCACCTACTGAGTCATAAAGGAAGAATACATAAACCATAGAATTCTGAACCATGTGAACAAATTGAAGATAACAATCTACATAAACTTTTGAAAAAGGTTCCCTGATTAAGGTCACCTGAAAACTCACGAAACCCCTTTCGTGTTGATCTCCGCCATATCAGGACACCAATTCTCGTAGTCGAAGTCGTAGTCCCTTGAGAACCAAGTCGCGTGTCGCAACGGTCCGTGATCGTCACGTCAAATGTTTCCGACGGAGTGCGAAAAGTAGATGTCGCAAGAGTCGAGAAATTTTTTCCATCTCTTTATCTATTATGATCATTTCATCTATGATCATGATGGTTAGGGTGTCCTAAAAAACACCCTAATGTACTTTACTACACACATTAATCATATCTTGTCCTATGTGTCCTTCTTCGACGAAAATTAAGATATCTGTCTAAATTTATTTAACATAGGTAAAATAAAAGAATGGATTTTAGAAAAAAACTATTTACGATATGTTCTAGCTTTGACTTTAGTTACACTAACTATTCACTTTAAGACACAATCCTTTTAATAGGTCATAAAACATGGTCTTATAAAATTATTACCTGCAAAGGGTCATCTTATTACTCTTCTCGGATCCCTTCCTCTGTCACATTAGCGGTTCAGACTGACAAGGGATTAAGAGAGAGAAAGAATCCAAAGATTTAGACAAATGAACCAAAGTCTTAGCAACACAGTTTATTATAAATGATTTCTTTTTGTCTCAATCAATTAAGAGAGTCCCCATTCGGTAAGTGAGGATTTACATACAACTCCTTGTGCATTTTTCTAAAACAAAAAGTTTTTGTATTTCCTATAGAGAAGTTTAATTCCGTTTTCTCGTATTTGACAAAGGTATTTGAGTTATTAAATATTATTTATGATACTCAAATAAGTGAGGAAATCACTTGAAACCAGAAAATCCTCCACATGTGAAAAGATTTGTGAATCTTATAACTTTACCGTCGATATCAATAGTCACTCTCAAGTATCTACTAGTTGTTGTGTCACAACTACGCTATACTACTCTTCGAACTATCTCCGTCGTGTTGTACAACTCCATAGCATCCTCTCTCCATGGATTAAGTCCCACACCATCCTCTACCATTCCCCTTGAAGGAACTCTTCACTCGGTTCGACCTATAAGGTGTCAAATCCCTTTCCGTATATGTTGGTAACCTTCTTATATTGTACGTTAACACATAATAAACTGTACCGCTTTTTACGTATATCTGGGGCCAATTCGTTCTCAATCTCTACAACAACCTCCTGTTTCAGTTCTAAGAAAACACTGCAAACTTCCCCCAAGAAGGGACTTCAGTACCTTGTTTTTACTACCGAAATCTCTTCACTCATCTTAAAGAGAAAAATTACTAGACAACTCTTAAAACATCTCCTACTTAATTTCGATTCAGCTATAGGTCTCCATAACCATTTTTCCAAGATCCTCACTAGGTACACTCAGTGCCACCCTCATCCCTACCTTAATTATCCGATTTTTATCTCGATCCTAAATTCTCCAAATACAAAATTGGAGAATTTACATAATATTCTTTGTATATAATATTCTTTGTTACAATAAGAAAGAACACGCTACATACAAAATTGAACACGTCGACCAATCTTTCGGTACAGTAAATGACACCATCCCTAAATTCACCTCTTCAAACACTTCTAACCCTGCACAACTCAAACTCTAGGTGTGTATCTAACGGTTCATCTTTACGAGTTGTCCGTCACCCTCACGTCGTCTCTCTAGATCCGATCTTCTAAGTTCAACCCTTAGTAACTTATATCTTCAACTAGTAAAATGGAGTACATACATTACACTCTTCAGACTCAGAAGCTGAAATTTCGTTTGATTTGTTCTTCTCTCCTCAGTCATTAATTTTGACTCTTTCTCGACGGATTCTCCGGCGTCCTCTCTTTTTTTCTACACCACAGAATTTTCGGTCTCCTAAACATAAAATGATTTCTATCTTTGGATTTCATTTTAATCTTGACTTTCCGTAGAAAACCTAAACCGTTCCGGTAATCACTGGAATTCCTTTTTTAGAAACAAAATTCAAGACCTCTTTCCTCACTCTAACGTCACGTGATTCCTTTCTAACCCTTAACTTTTAAATTTTTCTGTCATATATCATCAGAAAGTTTTTCAAACTGTCATTTTGTCCGACAAAGACTTACACCACGTGATGGTGACCTGTACGAATTTAACATAACATACCAGGAGACAACACCACTTAAACAACTCCCCAGCCAGAGATAATTCGACAGTTGAAGGACTGTTGTTTAGGAAAAAGAGTTTGGAAAAATCTAGATATCACGGAAGGTAACATAGACCACATATGTCATCCGTATACTGTTTTTTTCTTTCTACTTACTTACTCGGTCAGTCAATCTCTATGTCTTCACTTATTACAGGAAGGAACATTCTTTGAAGACAATTCCTTCTATTGTGTATATTTTTACAGGCATTCTGCTTAAGAGAGGAGGATGACACGAAGTAAATGTTATCAGAAAAAGACACAAAGTTTGAATGTTTCGGGTAAAAACCGAATTTCTGAAACATGACAGACAAGGGAAACGGACCTTATTAGAGGCTTTATAACGACACTGAATAAGGAAAAAAATCGTCGAGACCAGTTTGTGACGTATAAATTTTCTGAAAAGCGACAGATGGAAGGGAGGGGTATGACATAGTAACAGACAGTGCAATGGAATGACACAAAAAGAATATTATAGATAGTGACAGACTTTAAGAATTAAAAATTTTAATCGAAATCCCTGAAGGAACCACCAGGTCACCGATTCTGAGGCACGAGGGTTACGAGCCCCGGACCCAAGTTGGGGACCAGTCCCTTGATCTAGGGTATACGGTGTCGATTCTCAAACTTACGACGTTACCTCTGAACTGTGTCGGTCTATTTATTTATATAATTTTATTTATTTATTTATTTTAATCGAAATTAACATAAAAGAATAATTTCTTCAAGTTACTTCTACCCATCCTGGAACTGACTTAATAAATACTAGTGACTAATTTCATCCGTAGGAACTCAGATATGACTACATTTAAACATTTATTAATTCACTCTTTTTCCCTTTGGCGAATAAATGCCATCTTACGGTCGACTATCAATGTCTTTCTTACGACGAAACCGTTGACAGTATCACCACCAACTAAGTAAACACAGTAGCTACCTGCCATCTAACCAACTATGACCAAACTTCTAGAACCGTATTAGATCGCATACAAGGGTGTTCTAAATTAACTTTCCCCCTTTAACGTTGAAAGGTCCCCCCTTTATACCCTTTGTGAAGTGTGCTGTTTCAATGATTGAAGTCATCACCACCCTACCCCCAACTGTAACGTATAGGAGACTTCACCATGTACCTCCTTTTGTGTCGTAGATCAGACGCCCTAAGGATGGTTCTGTCATACTAGACTGTCTTAAATTTCAAACACAAGAAATATTTGAAGACTCCTGTACTTTGTATCTCTTTCGGAGTCCTTTAGGAGGTCTAACTTCTCTAACTTCACTGTTATATTGTGCAACGATATACCCGATGACGACGACGACGACGATTCAACGTAGTCAGCACAGGCTGAGACGCTGGGGTATCCACCGTCGGGTGTCCGGGGGTAGGGACCCTAAGAGGTCCGTTCTTGTGACCGACGACGACGATTCAGCGAAGTCAGCACAGGCCGAGACACGCTGGGGTATCTGCCGTCGGGTGGTCCGAGGGTGTAGGGACCCTAAGAGGTCCGTTCTTGTGACCTCGCCCAACGGTAAACGAAGAGATCACGTACTTTCACTTTTCACTTTCACTTCAGCGAGTCAGCACAGGCTGAGAATCGCTGGGGTACCTGACGTCGGGTGGTCCGAGGAGGCAGGTACCCTAAAAGGTCCCTTCTCATGACCTCACCCCACGGTAACGGAAGAGGCACGATATACCCTGGGATCCGGTCTTTTCTTTTCCCTTGTTACAGTCCTATCAACTGTCTTAAACTTACCCCGGACACCTAACCTACCGTAAAAATAGTAATTAAAGGGGTCACATACCTCTACACATAGGAACAACATCTCCTTACGTGTGACCCTATAAATCTTCACTACCCCGCAGTTCAGACATCCACATAATATACCTCTCTTTCTTTTCTTTCCGCCACTACCTCGTTTACGTCACTTAACAATTATCAACTACACAGACCCACTACCTTCTGTAACCATGACTAGAACTTTGAGGGTATTCAAACTTTACGTCTTAACGAAAAAGTTTCATGTACCCTCCATCACATTCCTACTATGATATATAAGTCATTCAAACAATTACCTTTCCTCTCGATCTTATACCATTAAATATTCTTCTATTTAAAAACTTTTGATCTAGTCCCATTCCTTGATCCTCTCGTCTACTTTCTCCTCTATTGACTTCACGTCACCAGAAAGACCTGCTATCTCTTCACTTATTTATGTAATTCTCGTCAAATACACCTGACAAATCTTTCTATTAATCCAAATGTTACTTGTCTAAGACGAAAAGTTTCACTTCATAAAATGCGCTACTTCTCACAACCAACCCCTTACCCTGACTCAAGGAATCTCTACTTACCATTTTGGACCATTATCCCTTAACCCCGGTTTTTCCCCGGTTTTTCCCAACGACTAATCGGAATCGGTAGGTTTATTTGTCCTCGACACTTGAACGTCACGACGTCTTAATCACACGAACAGAAGAAAAGGTATTACCATGAACCGTAGACCCTCGTCCCGTTCTCGTTTACTACTAATACAACTATTTTCCAATCAGTCACCACCAAATCTATCTGTTCCTCATTCTTTTAAGTCGGACACAAATCTACTAACTGAGATTGCAAATCCCATTAAACATTCCCTTTACTTTATATCCAGACTATCTAACCATTCTTTTAGTCACCGGAGAAGATCTTTTATGTACCTTGATTTAAATTTCATATTCGTCAAAAATCGACGGGTTTATTCACTTAACAATAAGTCTATTTATTTTCTGATGATTCCCGAAGGAACCACCAAGTCTACCATTTCTTAGGTGGACGTGACACCCTCTAGATCCAAACTAGGGACCCAACCCTTCTAGGGGACTCCCTCTCGTACCGTTGGGTGAGGTCATCGGACCACCCGATGTCACACACCCCAACGTTTCTCAACCTATGTTGACTCGCTGATTCGTGTGTTTATTCCGATGAAAAAGGGAACTTTTCTTTTACTGTAATATCATACGTATTGGTATATGTACTGCAAAAATTGTAAATTAAGACAAACAAGACTACTGTAGTTCTCCACTTTAGACTGAGTATTCGGTACGTCATTGTTCTCTTTAATCTTAAGAGAAACAACTAAGACGGTTCCTGACGGTTTAAGAGGTTCTATGATTTTCAAATTATTAGTGGATTAAAGAAAATAGAAGTACGGTCTCGTTAGTAACAACGAACCATACAAGTCAACTACGAAGAGAAAATCGTCCCTTTTCAAATGTCCAGACGAAAAATTGAGATTCCAACAGACTCGTGTTAATTGGAAGACATGACAACGGGTTCACACACACCAAAAGAGGAACGTGTTCAGTCGTTAAGAAACAGTAAATGACAAGGCACAACATTTCATGAAAAGAAGTAGTAACTTATCAATTGTATCAACAATGTCGATTAACAGATCCAAAGTCAAATTTTTTTACAAATGTATATATGAATTTTTATCAAGTTAATTCGGGAAATTTTGAACAGAAGGTCTTTGAACTTTCAACTGAATTCTAAGACAAAATCAAAAATGTATTTATATTTACTAACTTCTGGGACATAGACTTCAACAAAGCATTTCGAAAGGACAGTCATCCATCCTGTAAAAAAACATCTAAAATTCTACTTAAAATTATGGGTTCACGAGTTGCTTCATCTTTTGGTACAGTGTCTAGACACCTTAAAAAGAACTGGTCTTATGTTTTCGTTTACATATATGTATAACGAAAACATATATGTATAAATTAAGGACCCGAAATTTATACCTCTTACAGTCGTAAGTAAAAATAAATACCTCTTACAGTCGTAAGTAAAAATAAATAGACTTTAAACGGAGAGTGTGAAAAATAAAACTACTTTGAAACATCAAAGGTATTCCCTAAGTGTTTTATCCCTGAAGAAACCCTATCTGATTCTTCCTTCCGCCCATCCACTAATGGACGACACATTCTCTAGGTCAATTTAAGATCTTCCTTTCCAGTAACCACGGTAAAGGTATCAGGTGAATTTTCATAATTTCTTTATTGTCACTAAGGTCTCATTTACAGACTAAGTCAAAGGAAGGAGAGGGGATTCGATGTCTCGTACAACTAGCAAAAATTTCCGTGAATCGAAATAGTGACACCGACACCTTTTTCTTTTAAGTATCCCATGAAATTTAAGTATTCAAATTCAAGGTGGGAAATAGTTCAGAAAAATGTTCACTATAGACGTGACAACAAAAAAGTCCTATCTCTTTTCAATGAAAAAGTCGGAAGAACCGTAATAGAAACGTGACTGTCCTATAGAACTGTACATTCTCTTTTGTCACATTTAAACTATACCGAGTAAAATAAACCCCTAAATACATTCGATTTCGATGCACAAGAAAGACCATAGAAATATGAGTCATTTGTCTTACCACTTGCACAGTAAATAGACACAATAGTACTATTGTGTAATACAATGATAATTGTATGATTACTTGTGAGAAAGTACCATTAACACTGTTAAAATGTAATAACTTTTCACTTTGATGACTAGGTAACGATGGAAAATATAAACGAACCGTAATTGGTGATCGTATTATAATATTAAAATAAATTTTTACTTAAGGTTTTTTTCGTAGAAGTCAAAAGTGGTCGAGTATATAAAGAATTTTGAACGCCAATTTCAATCGGAAACGAGACGAAGTAAGACATGAGGTTCCCGTTTAAACGGACAATGAGGTCCACAAAGGACTGAAGGATGAAAAGGTAAGGTCAGGAGCTATTTCTTTTCCTGTAGAAAAAACACACAGCCAAGATCTTCCAGAACATCCAGAAGTATCTTGGCAAGTTGAAGTCAAAGAAGTCGTAATGACCAGCCCAGTGACGTTATAACTTACCAAACGGAACCTTTGCTTATCTCTAGTAAGACAGCAAAAACTTACAACCACGAAAACTATAACAGGGTCCCCAGAGACTCTGATAGGAGTCAAGAAAAGTAAGAAAAATGAAATAAGACGAGAAGTCTTCAATAAAGGCGGTAAAATAGAAGGTCGAGTGACTAAGTAAGAAGACAACGTCTATAAGGCGACAACTAAGGAAGATCTCATAAAGATTAAAGTCATTAACACAACAAACAGAGACATACAAATAAGAAATTAAGAAGATCCAGAAACAATTAACTAAGAACATAAAAGAGGTAATACAAAAGTTCCAAAAACTAGTAAAAATGATAGTAATAAGACTTAAGAAAAAATCCATCAACGGATAAAGAAGAAGTAAATAAACCTGAAGACATAAAGATTAAGCAAGGAAGTAAACACATCAGAAAGAGACGGAAAAGTAATAATTAAAAAATTTTGAATGACACAAACTCTAAAGGAAAAGGGTCCGAAATTTAAACTTAACAAAGAAGGAAAACCAAAGACGGGAGGGATTCCAACCAGGACACCAAACACATTCGAACATCTCCCACTCTAAACACGACTCAAAAAAACAAACAAACGAACACACAAACAAACAGGACATTACCCGTTCCGACTTACCCCACCAATAGGACAGACGACTACTAATCCAAACATAAAAACAAACCAAACAACAAATCCGTTCAGCAGTACGTGTCCCACGATGACCACCAACTCACTAAGGTCCACAACATAAGTCCACCAAAGGAAACACACTCAAGAGATTAAATTATCAGGGATCCCAATCAAGAGACCATCGACGACGACGATTCAGCGAAGTCAGCACAGACTGGGACACGCTGGGGTCTCTACCGTCGGGCGGTCCGAGACGGTAGGGACCCTAAGAGGTCCGTTCTTGTGACCTCACCCAACGGTAAACGAAGAGGTCACGTACTTTCACTTTTCACTTTCTTCAGCGAGTCAGCACAGACTGAGAAACGTTGGGGTACCTGACGTCGGGTGGACCGAGGAGGCAGGTTCCGTAAAAGGTCCGTTCTCATGACCTCACCCGACAGTAACGGAAGAGGTGAGACCATCAAATCCCAGAACCTTAAGTCACGAGGGTGAGGGTTTCGAGTCCCGAACTAGAGTTTGGTCTGAAAATCAGGGTTGTGGCCGTTGAAGGGTATTTAGATAAAATAGGACAAGTGACTCGGAGAGGACCGACTTCCGGTCACTTTGTAAGGACAACAAAATCCTCGTGTCTACGGAAACGACACCGTCTCGTGGATCCTTACCGTACCCTTCCTCACAGTGTACGTGGTTCTGGACTGGAAGCGACCCCGAAAGTGTCGTCCCGGACCCCGGACCTGAGACGACCAAGTCTTCATCGAACAAAATTAAGAGAGACTGGATTTCAATGTAGACCAAAGATCTTTCCCTTGTTTTTATGACGTAAACTTTTGTGGTCGATTCGGGAGGGAATTAGAGCCGGGTTAGGATTGAAAAATTTTTTATTATATCAATTGAATCAAAATAAACACAAACCGATAAGGCAGAAGTGACCCATGTAAAAACGTAGTCCAAGGATAAAAGGTAGAAACAAGAGTGTATAGTTAAAAAATTTTTTATAAAAGTAAATAAACCGAGACGGTCCAGAATTAACATCGTACGTCCTAGAACATGAACACCGTACACTTGAGAATCAACACCAGAGACCCTATATCAAGGGACAACGACGATTCAGTGAAGTCAACACAGGTTGAGACACACTGGGATATCTGCCGTCGGGTGGTCCGAGGGGGCAGGGACCCTAAGAGGTCCGTTCTTGTGACCTCACCCAACGGTAAAGGAAGAGGTTACGTACTTTCACTTTTCACTTTCACTTCAGTGAGTCAGTACTGACTGGGAGTCGTTGGTAGTACCTGACGTCGGAAGGTCCGAGGAGGCAGGCACCCTAAAAGGTCCGCTCTCATGACCTCACCCCACGGTGACGGAAGAGGTGATCAAGGGACTGGTCCCTAGTTTGGACCCAGAGGACGTAACCCTCACGTCTCAGAATCGGTGACCGATGGTCCCTTCAGGGAGAGTATATAGTTAAGAATTTCCTCGTAAAGGATACGATATTATGATTTAAATCATGCCACCAGTGGGAATATACCATAATCAAATTTTAATTTATACTCTTAAAAGGGTAAACGATTTCTTCTTTCTATATTACACAGATACCATAAGTACATGGTTAAATCTGTACAAATTTCAAAAAAAAATTAGAACTTTATTCATACATCACTTCAGTAAGTCAGCACAGGCTGAGAAACGCTGGGGTATCTGACATCGGATGGTCCGAAGAGGTAGGTACCCTAAGAGGTCCGTTCTTATGACCTCACCCAATGGTAAAGGAAGAGGTCCCCTACAAGGGCTGGGTCCCTAGCTTGGGCCCAGAGGACGTGACCTCCGTCTGTCAAATTGGAGACTCGGTGGTCCCTTCGGGACTTTATTCATATCTGAGTATGTTTCAACGTTTTTATCATGTCTTAGGGTACATGTGAAAGTACATGGGAAGGAAGTCGAAAGGGGTGACCACTGTATACTGTGTCGACCTCATGTCATAGTTTGATCCTTTATCTGTAACCACGTCGTAACAATTGATCTGATGTGTACAACTCAAAAGTTGTAAACATGTGCACACACATACGTACGTATCAAGAAGTTTAAATAAGGTACACATCCGAGTACATTACGGTAGTGTCAGTTCCACGTCTTGCCAAGGTAGGGGCGTCTCATTGAGGGAACACGACGGAAAATATAAACGTACGGACCGTCGACGGGCAGACGAGACACATAGAGGTCACAATAGTACAACTCTTATAATACATTTACTTTCGTGTGTCATACATTGAAAAATTCTCACCGAAAAAAGTAATTAGTATTATGGGAAATTTATGCAAATTCCATAGCGTACAGATCAACCATGGAAAAAATAACACCTCATTATAAGGTAACATACCTACCTGGTCTCAAATAAATTAGTAATAATAAGGTAAGAGAGGTAAAACTTGAATCCAAATAATCCAAAACTTCACGACTAAAAGATAACATAGAAGATGTGGATTTCTTCGACTATATTAAGTCACGTAACTTTACTTTAAGATCGTATAGTCTAAAATGTACACTCTTAAATGTAAAGTCTTATAAGAGTCGACACCTATCATCAGAAAAATCATACTAAACCCAACCGAAATGCATAGAAACTTAGTGTCTTATCTGCCATAAAAGTTAATACTGGGCAATAAGATTTTAGAGATGAAAGATAGTATCTAAGTAGTGAAAGGTAGACGAAAAAATGAATACATGAGTATTTGGATAGGATATGAACACCCTACTATAGTCAAAAAATTGTATTCCAAGAAACAGGTTGGTAATAATAATATTATAAAATTTATTAAAATTAAAGGTAATAATGATTGTCTTTAGTATGAGGAATATCTTCAAAAGTCACTTGTTTCTCTTCTTTTAACTTTTTAGTGGACTTTGGGACGGCGTGTCCTTATAAAATTATAATTTATACCCCTAAGGGACCACCGAGTCTGCCATTTCGTAGACGGACGTTACGTCCTCTGGGTCCAAACTAGGGACCCAGTCCTTCTAGGGGACCTCTTCCTTTACGGTTAGGTGAGGTCATGAGAACGGACCTTTTAAGGTACCTGCCTCGGACCACCCGATGTCAGGTACCCTAGCGTTTCTCAGCCTGTGCTGACTCACTGAAATGAGTGAAAATACAGAACAGACGAATTTTAAGAAGTAATTGAAGGGAACGGTCCAATTTAAGTTTGAGGAATTCTCCGTAAATTTTGGGATGGGAGATACGGGAAGGAGTCTATTTTGGAAACGTCGAATTAAAAACAAAAATTAAAGGGTGAATGTGAAGTATGAGGGTCGAAAAGGGTGATGGTACGGTTTAGGAGTCAGGATCGTCGTCATAGATACATAATGACTTTTATTCACTTATGAAGAAAAAGGGGACCCGTAATCTTGAAACAAATTTTTGGAACAGTCAAGTCCAAAAAAAGACTTTAGTATAACAGACTAAAATCGACCTTCAAGTGACAACGAAGGTCCTAAAAAGGGAAAATTCTAAGATGGTGTAAAATTTTGAAGAGAGTGAAAAAAACCAAGGAGGAAAACAAAGGGCGAAGAGGTGAAAACCCTCTATTAGGAGTCAACAAACAGAACCACGACTCCAATCTGAGGAGATTAAAGAGACGACGAACGAAATGTTAACGGTACAGGTGGCATCGAGAAGGAGGAGGTACTCCGGATCCTCGGGTGCACAGGAAGGATGGTTCCGGTTGCGGACACGGACACAAAAGGTTGAGAAAGAAAAGAAAGTGGCAAATTCACTGTAATGAAAACGGAAGTACAGACATTGAGAATTGCAAAACTAACTTTCTCACATTACAAGATAAGAAACCAAATATCTGAAATGATTGAAAACTACATCCGAAGACATTTCTTACTAGTAGACAAGTTCAAGACGAAATGTCAAACCAGAAAAATATTCCTTATCAAAATAGTCAAAAAATTAAGTAGGAAAGTGTACGTTGAATTTGTATAAATACATTCTTATAAAAGGACCATTCAAACTAAAAAGAAGAACAGATGTGAGGAAAAGTTCGTTAATAGATACACATGAACACAAAGACTACCCGAAGGGAACACCGAGTCAACCATTTCTCAGGTGGACGTCGTACCTTCTTGACCCAAGTTAGAGACACAAAGACTATCAGTAAAATTTTCTTGAATCAACTTAAAAAGTCCAGTATAAATCAAAGTATAAGCGTATTTTTATTTACTAGTGTTTATTACTAAGTACTCTATCTTTAACGGACTCCTACGAAAGCCTAAAACAAGCTTTAAGACTGTCCTCAAGACCCCTAGGCCCACTCCCAACCCCTGTCACATGATGACATATAGTATCTCCTCCTGTCACTTCTCTCTAAAGGGGCTTTCATTGTACTTTTGAAAGAGAGGACATTAAATTACCTTCTTTTCTTTCAAATTAACCCTATTATGTGTGATTTCGTTTAACACATGTCAAAACCCCCCCACTATAACACCCCCTAAAAAAAAAACATACACAGTTTTATTTCGTCTTAATATTCCAATCACTTGAATTATGTAAGTATTATATGACCCTGAAAGATAAGTTAAAATAAACCACTTTTCAGTGACCTTTGACTGAAAATCTATTGTCCAACGGGGGACAGGAAAAATATTTTCGACCGTAAAACCAGTTTTTCTACACACGCAAAAAAACAAAAGACAAACAATTGTACCTTCTATCTTATATTTCGTCTGAATAAGTCTATGTATTCTTTATTACTCTACTGTACTAAAATAAGAAGTACATGTAAGATGTACACAACCATATGAATTTTAAAACAAAAACAACACTTACATCCAGTCTCGGCTTATCACGGAATCAAAAATCTTCGTCTATGAAGAGACACAGGAACGACAACATCTAGGAGAAGTCATGAAAGATTACAGTCTATTTTATTACACACACACTTAAAAAATTGTTTAATCTAACCTTATAAACATTTCTCAAGAATGGATGTCGGAAACTTTACAAAATTATTTAAAACTTAGACTCCTTACCTATATACTCCAATTACCATTATATAACATGAGAAACATATAAATTTTGAAAAATTATCATTTTTGATCTCCCCTTTATCCCTCTCCAACCATTTTCATTTGAAACTTGATATTCTACTTATTCTTTTTAATTTCTTCCTTTTTTTCAGATCTTCAAGAATGACGACGAAACCGATTCACTTTCACTTTACAAATAAACATTTATATCTATAAGCATCCTTTGATAAGAAATGCAAAGAGGAACTCGAATACGAAGACGTTTCCCATTTTTCCATCATATATATAAAAATTACTGTAGTACGTCGATTTTAATTGAAAAAAGAATATTGACTACAACTCACTGAAACATACATTATATAAATCGTAAATCGTGACTTCTAGTTACCACCCTTTGAGTATACAATGTCTAAAACCGAGACATCCTCCTTTTTCGTAGTTATTCGAAGGAAAGTAAAAATATCATTGCATCGATCCTAATCAGTGAACGTACAATGTAAACAAAACGTCAATATCAAAACAATATAATCTTCAAGTCTAAGAAACTGTTCTAAGGTATATCTCCGACGGAACGCATCACCCATTCCCGGTATCCATTTCCAATCAATAACGATTGTAGGATGAAAAGGACAATCTAACACCCGTGTATGTTCATAAGAAATATTCACTTATTAAATATTTTATTTCGTGGAACACATCTCCTTTCAAAGATTATGTAAAATCATGAATTTCAATGTTTATAACCCTTCACCCATATTGTCTATCCTAATTTTTTTTAGACACAATTCATAAACTTGATTTTAAATATCAATTAAGTTATTTATTGGTAAAAATAAAATTCCCAAGACTACTGACAGAACACTTTTAGACCCGTTGTCTACTACCCTCTAATAATCGATGAAACTCTCCCGTACGACGACTTTATAGTCTGTACCGACAGTTGATACTCTTATGGTACTATCGTCGGCCGTCAACACTATTTTACTAGGCTCAGACCACAGAAGCGTGCACACGCGGAAACCGACAAGAAGTCCCGGTGTCACGAAGATATTGCAGCGATGTCCATTAGTAAAATTAGGGACTTTTTAGGAGACACCAATGGCAAATTTTGTTTAAAATTCTTCAGTGGAAATATTAGGTAAGATATTTCGGTTGATTTTATTTCTTTCCTTATAAAAGAGAAAAGACATATTTATGTACCCGAAATTTATACTTCTATTGGTACTGTAAACAGTTTAACCTCACAAATTTGTAATAACAATAAACGATAAACATACCAATTTTTGTCCAAATAATAAACCTGACACAATGAGAATATTTTAACGAAGAAGAAAGAAAAAGTCAAGAGTGGTAACACGTCACCGAGTTTCTCTATAGACAGAAGATGACCCCGTCTACCGTGATAAACAAAAACCGAGACCCTACGACCTTGGGAATTTTATTTCAGTCAACGAGAAAATAAAAAATCCTATTTATACAAATTGAATTACCAACTTTAATGTTTCATATTTCATTAGTTGTCATCCTTATTAAAATAAAAAGAGGAACTCATTGTAATTAAAACCGAGAAGTGACTGGAGAGTGAAAATAGGAAAGGAAAAACAAAAGTACGAAATTTCTTTCAATATACAATTGTACAAATAAAGAAAAAAGAGAATGACAAAAAGGATCGAGAGCGAAAAAGTCTTATAAGGACAAAATAACGATGATGAAAAACATACGATGTCATTGAGGAAAACCATAAATCTTGTATTAGAAGTCTCAAGGATCAAGAAATCTTAACGTCAATAAAGACAATGACATAGATATCTTATCTAAAATAACACCTAGATCCCTTTAAATCCTTTTACCTTAGTAATTTAAAAGTGATTTGATGTGGTTCCATCTATCTACGTGGGAAGGGAGACGGGGTATTATCGTAAAACGTAAATACGAAAATGGATATTACTATAAAACCAAATAGCTTTATTCAACAGACCTGCTATGATACAAACCCAAGTCCTGTGACTCCGTTTCTTTCCAATTTACTGAAAGAGTGTCAATTTTGCTATAAATTTTTACCGTTCCGGTCCTGACATTGTAAAGGAACGGGAGACCAAAACACGATAAAACACGACGGAGAGTTCACCTAGATCACCCTATTCACGAGATAAATGGAGCACCTGGTTAGACACTTACCTCTCCACTACAAGTGGAGGTAAAATGTCTACTCCTCTGAGTCCATGTCTTCACAACTGAACGGATTATTCCAGTGCGACTATTCACCGTCTTGACCTTTGACTCGAGTCTCCCGAGGATCCGGAATCGAATTTTATAAAGGAGTTTACATGTAAATTTTTATTTAATACACATGGACGAATAGACAAAAAAGGGAAATTCTTATGATCGTAAACAAAGTTTACCGTCAGATATATTAACGAATGTATAAGACCAATACCCAAGATTGATTGACGAACAAACCGTACACGGTTTTTAATTATTTTCACATGGTGTCAGATATTCTATAATTACTTTCGTCAAGAAAAATAACGGATATACTATTTAAATCTATTTAAATGAATCTCCATTTAAGTCTATTTAAATGAATCTCCATTGAAAAAAGAGATTTATTTACAAATCCAAAGTTCTTACAAAATCATTGAAAGAGATTCGACATAGTCAATACGAATCGATATAGTCTCGATTACTTATAATTATTTTGAACAATTTTACAACCAATTGTTTTATAAGACATGTAAAAAGGGGACTTACTAGTGTTCTGACTTTGGTAAGATACAAGTCATCGAACGTATCACTTTCAATACGTCACGTGAGACTAACTTCCGAGATTAATAAAAAATATAAAAAGAGAGGATTATAAGACTCTTTTTGATCCTACTTTATATACAATTCCCGAAATTTACATTAGTGACATAACCTTATAATGTATATATAACATATACATAACCTTGACCATACCCATTTTAGGTATTAAATTAAAAAGAAGTCAGACCAACTAACATTGTCATTCGTACATTACAATCATGATAATTATATTTGAATATTAGACATTATATTAATACATTAATTACCTTTGTATCAATTCACACTGGATAAAAGATATCTAGTGATAAAATTTACTCGTTATATCAACGAATGTATAAACACTGAAAATAAAGTAATATATAAACACGTAACGACAAGACGACATACTTTGATTCTTGGACAATTTAAACTAATCTTCACTCACATTGTTGATATACAGTCCATCCTGTCACTGAAACAAAGTACATATCTAATAATGTATTACTCCTTGAGGAGATTTTTAGATATACATTTCAAAGGTGTACTAGGACGACTAGCACTGTGTGTTACTAAAACTTGAACAAAAATCTTTCCCGTGGTAGACAACGAAGAATAAAACAGGAAGACATTAATAAAAAACTCCGTCGACTCAAGACCACCACAACTAGAGAAACCCTATAAAAACTAATCAATAAAAAACATAATGTCAGGTTCTGGACGTTTTAAATGTCTCGCGGGAGCTGGACCTCAAGTTTACTAGACAAGTAGAAAATCACGACCATTCTAAAAAAAAGAAGGACTGAGAGGTGAATTTTCAACATATAAACTTCCGAAGATCACCTTGTGTATTTTAAAACCTTATATGGATGACAACATTACCTTTAGTATAAGAGAACGTACATGGCCCCCACCAGTATTTAATCAAATAGTTATAAACTTGAAACGAACTCAAATCGAATGTATGAGTAAACCAACTCACAAAATGATTAATTCAAAAAGAAATTCTTCTGTTATTTAGAAAACATCCTCCTTTATCAAAGTTTAAAATGACAATTTCTTATTCAGAAGCTTATTAATAGAGTAACTTTTCATAAAATTTAGAAAATATAAAAGTCACTAAAACCTTCATGAATACCGACTCATTTTATCCAACTATCTGTAAGCATGTAGAAATAATGAATAAAACGAGGTCTAACAAGAATAAACGAGAAATTTTGTGTCGAAATATCGTCACTACTTTAAGGTCAATGTCAAACTCAAATACATCGTCGTAAAACTTACCTATGGTCTCAGAACTATTTGTTTAACACTAGACCTCTAAAATTCACTTAACTACTCTTTTACTTTGTACTTAATTACAAGGATTATGATCAAGAAAGGTGTCAAATGGAAAAGAAAACTATTAACACCAATCGTCATCATGGTCTCTGTTCACTAACGTTTAACTACTGTACTCAGAATAAAAACGACATGGTCATAGATTTGTCGAAATTAAAGATCGAAGAGCTAAAGGTGACGATGACGGTACGTCTGCCAAAATGAAGATCATAATTATATTTATATCCGAGACGTACACGAAGTCCCGTGAGATCTACGTTAAAATATATCGTAACAAAAGTCGTGACACCCTCCCATAACTAAGACTCTCTCACATTTTGACGTACATGTTTATCGACATCACGGTATCTTACATACACGAGGTACTGTCAGCATCACTCTCAAATCTCCTCTCCTCCGAATGACCTAACGTTCGGACCTTCCGGGTATCACTTCCTCAACCCCGGATTTATGAACGATCCTAAAATCGTCTACCCTTTATTCCGTCTTCTCCCTAAAATCGTCTTAATTCTGTATAAAAGACTATTATAATTGTACTAATACATTAATAATCACTTTAGTAAACATCTTCTGTCGAAGATATTTATAACTTTTTAAGATCAGTTTCGAATACCATCGTCTGAGAATTAAAGTCCAATCTACATAATACAAGTAATCCTATTTACACTTATCAACATCTTACTTTATAATCAGAAAGTCATATATCATACTATTACAACGAATGTAAAGAATAAATTAAAAGTCTCTCAAACTCGAACATAAAATGAGTATTTACAAACTACAATAAGGAGTCCACCTTACAAAGACCGGTGTCCTTCGTGTCTAGTGTAATAATCCCAAATAAAAAAACCTAGTCCAGTCGGTCTCTTTTATAGTCTTAACCTCAAAGTATGACATTCATAACAACTTTTCTGAATCTACTCATACTACATTTACTCAGAATTGTCAAATATAAATCCTAGGAGAAAAGACAAGTAAACAAACATATATCCTGTTTCAACTGTCATAGGTCAAAAGGTTGTGATCATTGTCCATTTTATTAATAAAAACAAACAGTTTAACTTAAGATCAAAAGTTTATACTTTATTTCTGTCAGGATACCAGTCCAAAATTAATCGAAACATATAATTAATCGGTGGATCTTATCTCTAGAACTGGTCAATACTACTTTTCAGTTAAAAGTAGTGTAAGAACAATTACATATAAACAAAATAGATATTATTAAATTAAATAAACCGGTGAAAAAAAAAAAAGTTATTATCCCTGAAAGTAGGTGGGATGTATAAAAGATATGTATAGTTTCACATTCCTTTGAAAATCATTTCTAACCCTTATGTAATATTACATTATAAACTTCGTCTTCACAAATAACTATTATTTGAATCTACTATAACACATACAAAAAAGTATAAGAACAAAATTGAAATTTTTACTATAAATGTAGAACTCATTTTACAACTCTCCTTTTAGTCACAAAAAGAGAACCTTTCATAGTTAAGAGAAAGATTCCATCATTTATCACCGGAACTTAGTGAACTTCAAATCCTCTGGATCGGTGTATGTAATCTTACACACATACATATATTGTAAAATTTTCGGAGACCACAAAGTCTTTAAGAAACGAAACGTCTTTTATAGTCAATCTTATTAGACAATATAATCTTCTGACACATTCCTTTTCACTTTCCAAAAAAAAGTCGCAAAAATTTTTGTATTGAGATAACCTTTCACGTAAAACCACTTCGTGTACACTAAAAAAAAAAGAAACCGCCCACCCGAGGAAACGTCCAAACATTCACCGTCAGCCCTACCCTGTCGTGCATAAACCGTTAAATTTGCTTCTCTTACCTTCTCATAAAACGACCTATACCGATGAGCCGGTCGTCCCATTCTCTAGTGTAAACTTTATAATGTATCTATATAGATCTAGAAAATTTCAACATTTCGACAAAATGTCCAATCACACTCTGAGTGGGATATTTTCGTACCTAGTATTAGGGTACAATTTGACTAATGAAAAGACACTATTAACTTCCACGAAAACCTCTACTTTTACAACTGAAAATATTTTACTCAAAAACGGGACACACTTAATTACTATAAGACGTCAAGTCAAAACAACTGTCATACTATCATGATATTCTTATCGACATGGAAAATGATGAAAAATTTCTTTTGATCTTGTATGTTACAAGGTAGACTGGGTCCCCACTACACCATATAGGTGACCAATAGAGATCGGTTCTCTTTAATATGATGTACAACTTTAATAGTCAAATCAAAATTATAAAATTGCATAAAAAAAAGATAGACACAAATACGTATCATCAGAACTTACCCCTCGTTTCATAGTCCCGTACTACCGTTGTCATTTTCTACCTCTCACTCGTCGTACCGTGTCTCCAGAATCTGGGTCTTTCTATGATTTCAGTCAGTACAAATGAGTTCGAGTAGACAATGATTCATAGTATCGTCGTGGCCTTAGGACTAAAACGACTGAGGTATGTCACTAAAAACGGTAACAAAAAACAACCAAGTTTAATAAGAATTTATGACACAATTCGTTATCAATCAATAGGTACAATTACTTACATTTGATTCTTTTATGTAAATCCAAAAACAGTACGACTATAAAATTATTTGTTTATGACGAAGGTAGTGAAAGTCGGTTTTGGAAGTTCCCTATCTTCTATTTTAGTGTTTTTACTTTCATTGCTACCATCGTACCCTAGCTGTACTGTTATGTCAATATTGACGTCAATTATTGTACTGAAACTTTCAAACCTTAAGAATGTGACCGGTTGATTAAGTACAGGACTACCACTCTTTTTTCTGATTAAAAATAAACCATATTTGACTTCGACCAACATTTTATCTTATGAAAACAATTCTTTATTTCAGAAAATACAATAGATTTTAAAGAATGAACGACCGATTGTCCAGAAAAACCCTCTTACCTTTATTAAAATTTTACGTAAATTTGTGCAAACCGAATCTTTACATCTAGATCGACCAAAAAAAATTATAAGTCCCGACCTAGTCATTTATCATGAGTGTCCAAAGTGAACTACTATCGTTTAGGGACCTGTCACTAAAATAAAATCGAGTTGAAAAAATAATATGCAAACTATTTAAACTTCTAAAAATGGTGAATATCGTCACAACAGTATAACCACAAACAAACTAAAAAAAAAATAGGAAATTATAAATATTAAGAAACTGTGAATATTTTATAAAGTCCCAGTACTTCTACTCCATAAACAAGAACTCGGTGTGGGTAAACTAGGTTCTCAAGAGAAAAGACGACCAGTACTACCTTTACACTATCACACCCTAGACCGTTCTCCTCAGTTTTAAGCTAGAATAAAATTATACCATTAATAGTCAGAGAAGTAAACTATCGACAATTTCTAAACCCCTCAACAACTATGTCCAGGGGACGTATAGTGTTTCCTTTAGGTAAATTCTTAACCCAGTCTGTAAAAGTGGAATTCAAAGTTTTTTCAATAAATAAGGTATGAAGATAATTTACGATTTAAATTTTCTTTTAACGGATATAATGTTATGGACAAATAACACTATATTGATCAAATCAAAAACTCTATCAAAATTATCACTTTGAAACTTTTTGATTGTTCATACTTTACTATTATATCTATTCTTTTTACAAAGTTTTTGGTACACCTCTTTAATATTTATTTATGACACAGTAACATAAAATGGTCGTCAGGAGGTCATGTTGTCTTAAACTAAGTCCATATAGTCAAAATTTAATTTTGGTTTCTTTGTCCATAAGAACGGAAAATAGTAATACCATACAATCTATAAAGAAACCCAATTCGGGAAAAGGGGAGGTGTAAAACAAAGAAGTTACCTATAAACTACAGAAGACGACTCATAAATTCAACGTCACCAAATTATAGTATATTTTGCATTACACGTCACAAAGTGCGGAGAATTGATGAGATATTTCCGTCTTCACGGGGAGTCTACGACTGAAACACATGGATCTGTAAAAAAAAATTAGGGAATGGCATATAATCCCTACGGAAAGTCGTTTCGTTTGTCTTTCCGTCCGTACACGAATGAAAAAATTATACTAATTTAAATTTTTTAGTTAATATTTTCGGAGATCATTTTTTAGTATTTCGTTATCGTAATTATACACATACCGGTCTTAATAAAACGTTTTTTTGATAAATTGTTTTTGGTCAGTAAACATTTTATATTACCGAACACTTTAAAAAGTATTTTCACTACGAGATGAACTAACTAGTAGTAACATTTCAATGAAGACACATTATTCGTCTTATTCTTTCTTTAAAAATAGTCACTTCTTTAATTAAAATCGACAACAGTTATACGGAAATCAGAAGTATTCCATTCTATATTCTAACCAGTCTAAGAAAGGATTTTTCACAATTAATAAACCTAATGTTTACAATCACTATCTACCTAAAGGAAACACTAATACATATATCTCCTCTTAAAAAATTTTTCATTTAGGAATTGATACGCGCACTTCTTAAAAAAGAAGAGAGGAAGAGACAGAAACACAAAGACTAAACGAGGAAAAACCTTGTAGAGACAGTTTATTCCTTCAGGACAGAGTCAAACGGAAATATCGAAGTTTTCTTGTGTTTAACACCCGATGTGTACAATCAAAGTATAAAAGTTTCTAGAGACTACATAATCATCTCACAAACCTCCCTTTCAAAAGAGAGTATGAACTTATAATGAGAGTGGAAAGTCAATACTTCCACTTAAAAAGGAGTAGTCCATTCAACTAGTGTTATTATGAGGTGGAACAGGTATCTATGCTCTTGATGTCGAAGAATTCAAACTTCACTGAACGAGAATCTGGTAATTTTCAATCACTACATTGGTCCTCATCTTCAGTCGGTATAATACAATATATGAGAAACTTTAATCCGTTCCCCAATCAAGGTAATGACGGAATTTTTCATAATAAATAAATTATTCTCAAAATCTATTTCGATAAAAGGACAAGAAAGATACTTATTCTATCTTTTTTCGGATATTTCCCACCTTCTTTCCTAAAAACATTATCTTAACCTACTATAGATATCTTAGAAGTTTGATACTCTTTTTTTTTATCCGAAAAATTTTTCCCAATTTTATAGAACGTAAATTTTTTGACCTTGAACTCGATGGGGAGTAGAACAATTTTGTGTCTATGAGGAAAATTGAAAAACGTACTACAAAAGTCGAAGATTTCATAAAGACGAAGGTTTTGCGTATTATGGAGTAAACCCAGAGTACTTTGGAACGTCATTTTAACCCCATCCAAATACCAATGACCAAAATACTTACCTCTTTGACATGTCTCTACTTCACTAAACAGGTGCAAATAGGTCTAGTGATTCGATAGTATACCCGTGAACCTCAAATTTGGGTACAAAAAAACAGGGGACGATTACACAAGAATTACGATACGACAGAGATCAATACCAGCCAACAAATGCATATCGATTGAAGGTCGATACAGGTTAATCATTATAAAGGTCTTCCTTGTATAAAAGTATGACTATCGAAACTCCATCTAGAAAACTCTAGAATAATAAATCGAACTACCAAAATAGGACAGAGAAGTAAATATTCAATAGATTCACGGGATGAAAAACGAGAAGTGAGGAAACAAATAAAGTAAAAAAAAAATTAGATATCCGTCTATCTTCTATTTCGTAGGTCGTAACGATAATTCTTTTATTTTTGGTAAACTCCCTCTCCATCTTCGAACACAAGTGATAGACGATAGTACTTACAACTCAAAACCGATATCAATATTGAGAAACCGACACACATCGATTAGTCATTCAAAAACTCAATGATTTTATTGTATTTTAAACTGTTCATGTTTAAGTTAGGTACCATAATTTAACATGTATAAATTAACATAATCTATTTATTCAAGTTAAATGATTTGTGAAAAACTTGTGGTACATCTCCCTGAGCAATATCACGTAACCTACTAAATTTCCTACTTATTAAGATCACCTTATATGGGGTAAAAATCTGGTCTTTACCAATTTCAATTGTGTTTCACAACTCTAATTCATGATAAAGTACACTCAAAGTTTTAACTTCGAATCTTAAACGGTAGTTCGATCTTTTATTCCCTATATTTAACATGGAAATTTTCTTGTTTTCAAGACATATGTTTAAGAATTTTTATAGTTCATATAAAACTCTGATGACGAAACTTAAAACATGAACTTTAAATATGGAAATGTTTTACATTACTTTAGTACACTGTTTTTAATAAAACATAATTAGTCGTAAAATGACGGGAAAAGAGCGGACAATTGTCTTTAAAATTTTTTTGAAATTTTTTAGACTATAGAAGTTTCATAGAAATTTTTAGGTGCAAAGTGTATATCATTAATATTAAATTGTTTAAATAATTATTTCCATTATCTAAAATTTTATTCTTTTGTAAAATCATACCGTGTACTATAGGAAGTCTATTTATAAGATTAAGGAAAAAAAAAGACATAGTTCGTGTCAAAAATTTTAGAAAAATTCTGGTGGATTTAGACATTTGTCTAATTTTCTAAATTCTAACTCTTAACTCTATTTTTACAAAATTAAGGAACAGACGAATGTATTAAGGGATTGAATAAAGTTTTAGAATATATAACTAAGAGTTGAACGACCACCATAACAGATCTTTTTGACTACCCAAAAAAAAGGAATGAAAGTAACGATCGAAAGGAGAATTATCTCCTAGACGTACTATTTTCGTGAACTTCCCCAAACACAACCCAAACAAAAACAATGAAGATTCGTCACATACTACTCACTCTACCAAATTGAGGCCTGTATCATACCTTATCTGTCATGTACGAGGAACGAGAGAGGACGGGGAGACAAGGTAGAAAATTGATTTTTATTTTGTTAGAATTGTATTTGAAAATTTTCAAAAACAACTTTTTCGTATGACACATTCCGCCTTTCAAACTCGGGAAAAGAAAAAAAATTGCTTGGTCTCTTTTTTCGATTTCTAATTGTACTCTATTGAAATAAGAAGTTTCTTGTTGTTGTTGTTTTATGATTAAGATCCGGAATTCGAAATGAATGAATACAAGTAGATTTTTGAATCAGTCAATAAGTATAAAAGTCTAGGATACATCGAATTCATAAGACCCGTTTCCAACTCATAAAACCCTATAAAATAACTTCCAACTATCGTGATTAACGTGTCTCAACTCGTTAGGGTGTAAAACAGAAACCGTCACCGTCCTCTATTTGAAATAGAACAAAACAATTCCCAACAAGACTTAAGATCAATTCTCCGAGATTTCAGGATAATTTACACTTCTCCGTCTATTTAGTTAGGAGGCTTATTGAACTTTTACACATGTTTGAGAGAATTGATTTCAACTCCCGAAAACATTATAAGGGGTAAGAGACTTTCTCTATCCGTTCAAATCTTCAAAATTATACTGGTATTTACAAGGATTTGTGTCTCAACAAAAATATGGGGGAAAAGGGAAACACAATGATGTCATGTCGATTCAAAATTGATGTTGAAATTGATTCACTTATAATTCAACTATACTTTTCTACACTTTTCTCTGAAACTTTGAAGAACCATGATCCCGTAAACCTTAAACATCTAGGGTAAAGTCATCGACTACAACATACAGACCGTGAAAACGACATAGAAAAGACGTGAGAAAAGATAAAGACAACAAGTTCGATACAGACAGAAAGAAAAGTACAGAAAGATAAAGATATTACAAAAAATTTCGAGATCAAAAACGGGAAACAGACCAAAACTATAATTTCTCATGTTACAGAGACCGATCTTTCGTTAAAATGACTTAAACTCAAAACGAAACGAAAACAACAAAGGACCCATTTAAGGTTTATTGTCAAAAGTAAATACATTAGTTTAAAAGGAATAAATATATTAACAATTGGAAAGAAAATGAATTCTCTAAATTTTTTTTTTTACAAGGTCACAGGTGATTAGGTCTTGTTATATAAAGAGGAACGTTGCAAGGTTTGTTCGTCTCCGACGGTTAGGTGGTGAGTCTTAAAAACGTGTACGTATGAAGACTGTAATTGTACAAGAGTCACACTGAAGACAAAATCAAAACCTATTAATATCGATGTACATGGATTCTTTCCCTCTTTATTCGAACTTTATCCACACAGAGCATAACACAAGAGAACACTTAGTTCTAAAGTTCTGGAAAGAGAAGGAGAGAAAGGGAAGTAGAAAAAGGAAAAAAAGAGGAAGGAAAGGAGAATAGAGTGATGGATAGTAGTAGATTGTTCTATAGTATATGAACGTGTGAACAAACAATTTTCTTGGAGAATACGAAGGTCAGAAACAAAGTCGGAGAGACGTATTTTAATGGAAGTTAGAAGACTAACATTTGAAATCAATGACAGTAAAAGAAAGTCCAAAGACCCTAAGAAAACTAAGAGAAAGAGCAGATATAGAACCATACTTTTTGTATAGAATTTTAAACAACGGTACTTACACTTGAACAGAGATCGAACAGTATGAAATAAACCACTTAATGAAGATGTATCATTAAAAAACTACACAAAGTACTAAACGATAGTGTCCCTATAAACTTTGACCTATCAATGTTCCCTTTCATATATTTTAACATCTTACACTTATACGTCCATATTTGTAAAGCTGATCGTCTATGAACTCACGAATAAAACATGTATTTGTGTTTTACATCTACAGCACGGAGACAAACAGAAAAATGAGGTGGAACGACGTTAACACCCCCTCTATTTTATATGGACTTTTCCATTTAACCGATTTATCAATCTTTACTATCTATCGAATACTCCTTTCTATTAACCATGTAGATTCCTACACTCCTAGTGAAGTCCCACTTACCAGTCTCCTCCTTCTTCATTCTCTTTATGTAGTTATTGGTTTATTTTTTACAATTCTGTACAAGTATCTCATTAAATCTTTCAAAAAGACCTGATCTAAAACTTTTTACCCATTATTTTGCTTTTTGCATTTCACTTCACCGAACAACCATGGGAGTATAATGAACATTTGTATATCCTATAAATTGGATCACCCTCAATTAACCATTCAATTAAATATTTAATGAAATATAAGGTATTTGAAGTCTCTTTTTATCCAACCAACGATCACCATCATAAAGTCCATACTTTAACCTATCCACCTTTAGACGAAAGTAGTCACTTTAGTATTACTTTATAACATCCTTACCCATCATTTAAACACTTTCTTTTAATACATTCTGAACTACAAAACACTACTATTTTTCTAATCTCGATCTCTCATTGTTTTAACTTACACACCTCTCACAACTCGAATACATTAGAACTGTTGTCATTATGATAATTACCTTTATCTTTTCTACACTTTCTTTTGACTATAAAAGTATACGACACTGTATCACAACCCGATAGAAACACAATTACCTGTCGGTCGCGACCTCTATCTGATGAACCTTTCCGATCAACATCTCTCTTTCTTGGTTCGAGAAGGTACATCTTGTGACAGATTGAGTGTCTCTGTCTCCAAATTTGCAAATCTTCATGTCAACTGGGAACTTGTTGTAACTGAACTCGACACGTCCAGGTGAACACACGTCTAAAAAAGTCAGCATTTATGATGTCACATGATGGGATCTTAGACACCAATCAACTTAGGTATGTCACGTCTGACAACCCTATCTCTTTGACGTATACGTCCCGACGATATTCAATATACACCTAAAAAACACGTCTCCCAACCGTCGGGATTAGAGGAAGTAACAGATTCCCAGTTGGGAACTTGTACAAATCGTCTTACCCCTTCTCTAATCAGAGATCTTTCACACAACGTCTCTGTCATACGATAATGACACAGTCTCTCCGGTCTCCTTCTCTTATTTAAAGTTCTTCCTGAACTAATTGTCAAAATAAAGGAGTCTCTTTAGTCTTACACCCATTTGTTTTATCACAATTTAAACTTTTACTCAATAAATAAAACCATTATATAAAAAGAAAACCACTTACAATCTTAAGGAGTTTTAGAGGAAATATACAAATGACCAAAATAGTTCGGTCAATTTTGTCAAAAGAAAAAATATAATTGAATAAATAGAACCTCGGTAAATAAGATTTATCGATAAAAATTAAATATACATTATTACAATTTCATTTATAAATCTTTACTAGAAAATTTCATTAAACTATGGACCTGGTAACCTCACACTAAAAAAGGGAGTTCTATAAATAAATGTGAATTGACATCATCATCATCATCATCTGAAGGACCACCGAGTCTACTATTTCACAGACAGATATTACGCCCTCTGGTCCCAAGTTAGGGACCAAACCCTTCTAGGGGACCTCTTCCTTTACCGTTAAGTGAGGTCATGATAACGGACCTTTTAGGGTACCTATCTCCTCGGACTATCCCATGTCAGGTGCCCCAGTGTTTCTCAGCCTGTACTGACTCGCTGAAGTGAAAGTGAAAGTGAAAGTATCATCATCAATCTTCCACTGGTTTCGTATAAAACTAGTATCCATACTGTCACAGACAGAGGTCATAGAGTACGTGTAAGAATTAATTCAAATAAGAAAAGACCCAACTATTCGAAATTTCAAAGAAATTTGTATTCCTTCCCTAAAGACATCCATTTTCACTTTCACTTCAACGAGTCAGCACAGGGGTATCTGACATCGGATGGTATCTGACATCGGATGCCCGAAGAGGTAGGTACCCTAAAAGGTCCGTTCTCATGATCTCACCTAACGGTAAAGGAAGAGGTAAAGATGTCCATTAAGAATCGTATTCAAATCAAAGAGTCGACAAACTAAGAACCCTACACTCAGATAGAGTATTTTCATAATCCCATAAAAATTTTTAAGTATTAAAAATTAACTCATAAAAGATCCGCTCTATGAACAAGAGAAGATTAGTTATCATATCAAAATTTTTACTATATAAAATCTCACTTTTACAATCAACGAGTCAACACAGACTGAGAAACCTTGGGGTACCTGACCTCGGACGGTTCGAGGAGACAGGTACCCTAAAAGGTCCGTTCCTTTGACCTCACCTAACGGCAAAGGAAGAGGTCCACTAGAAGAACTGGGTCCTTAACTTGGACCCAGAGGACGTAACGTCCGTATAAGAAAAGGTTGACTCGTTACTCCCTTCATGATCTCACCCATCGGTAAGTGAAGATGTCCCCTAGAAGGGTTGGGCCCCTAGCTTGGACCCAGAGGACGTAACGTCCACCTGACAAATGGTAGACTCGGTGGGTTTTTAACTGGGACCAGTATCTGAACCCCATTAAGGTAATTCTTCTACTAAGACGGATTCTTTCGGGTACAAAATTGGTAGGACTAACTCAAGGAATCTTTAAGTATGAAGAACATAAGTAGAGACATCCACAAGGAGTGTCAACTACATTGGATCTGGGACATTAAAATCAGACGTAGGACCACGAAAATCGCATGGAGTAAAGGTCTAATAGGTTAAGAAGGTTTTCCGAAGAACTTTTAATCTACATTTCCTGAAATCTTAACCCATCCTGAGATCACTAGTAAATTTACTAGAGACAGTAAAGGGTCTCTATGATTCACTACTTGGGTAATGATCTCCTCTCCAGAAAAGTAAGAACCCGGAGTGAGAAGACAGAGGAAATTTAAAGTAGAAAGACGAACTGTTATTAACACAATCTTCAAGACCTCACATAAGACGGAACTTTTCTCATAGTCATAAGAAGTAATTCCCGAAGGACAATTGAGTCACCATTCTTAGGTGGAGAGGTACGTCCTCTGAGCCTAAGCGAGGGACTCCGTCCAACTAGGAGACCTCCTCATTTACCGTTGAGTGGGTAAGGTTATAAGAACGGACCCTTTAGGGTACCTGTCTCCTCGTACCTCCCGATGGCAGGTCCTTAACGTTTTCTCAGCCTGTGTTGAATCGTTGATTTTGTTGTTGTAAGAAGTAGTTTATACTGTCAAGACAGTAGTAGTTTCGAGAATTAAGTATTCAAAAATATAGCTAAATTAAAAAAGGTTCAACTTATATTCGGAGATTGTTCTAACACGACGAAGAAAGAACTTTTATAAAGATCTTAAGAAGTCAGTCATACTCTTAAAAGGATGTTTCCTCAGTAAAATTGAAGACCAGAAAAGTTGAAAATTGAAATTTCTTCTTGTTTTATAGGAATAGTATCAATGACTTATATAAAAAGATAAAAAAAGTTGAGGATAAGAAATTCAAAAACGTAATTATTCATTTGTAACAGAGTAACTAAAAGAGTCGAAAGAAATAACACTAAATTATTCATACTCAAAATAACACACCAGAAACAAATGTATACAGGGTATCACACATCGTTCGTACGAACTATAATCCCCTTATCAACTTCGATATAATGCGTAGGTGATATGAAGTTAATTTTTTATATAAATTCTTTATTTCAACTACTTAGACAGTATTTTAATTTACGAGTTATCCTCTCATTCAGTTGTATTTTAAATTATAATGTATATTGAATAAGATCATGAATATTAGTACGAGATTATTCAAATTTTTGTCTTTTCTTTCTTTTGGTGGTTTAAAAGCTTTATTCATTTCAGCGAGTCAGCAAAGGCTGAGAAACGCTGGGGTACCTGATATCGGATGGTCCGAGGAGGTAGGCACCCTAAGAGGTCCGTTCTTATGACCTCACCCAACGGTAAAGGAAGACGTCCGTCTACGAAATGGTAGACTCGGTGTTGCAGACGGACGTTACGCCCTCTGGGCCCAAGCTAGGGACACAACCCTTCTAGAGGACCTCTTCCTTTACCGTTGGGTGAGGTCATAAGAACGGACCTCTTAGGGTACCTACCTCCTCGGACCAGCCGATGTCAGGTACCCCAGCGTTTCTCAGCCTTTGCTGACTCGCTGAAATGAATAAAACTTTTAAACCACCAAAAAAAAGAAAAGACAAAAATTTGAATAATCTCGTACTAATAGTCATGATCTTATTCAATTTGCATCATAATTTAAAATACAACTGAATGAGAGGATAACTCGTAAATTAAAATACTATCCAAGTAATTGAAATAAAGAATTTATATAAAAAATTAACTTCATATCATATACGTATTATATCGAAGTAAATTGAAATATCGGAATTATACTTTTCTTTCCTATGAATAAAAGAAGGTAAACTCAAAACTTACATCCAGAGTAACTAAAGATCAATTTGTACGTATAAGTTTGTGACGGAAATAATAATTTAAAAAAGAAATTCATAAGAATTAGTATATGTAAGACTGGGACCAAATCTTCTTAGACTTTTTTTAAAGAAAAGTCTCTCTTCATAACTTGATAAAAAACACCAACCGTATCAATTAGTATCATATTTAGTATTTTTATCCCATATAAATCAATACACACACACACACACACACACACACGCGCACACACGCGTAAGGTAGTACAGGTTGAGAAAACGCTCGGGTACCTGACATCAGACGGTCCGAGGAAATAGTCACCTTAAAGGGTCCGTTCTTATGACCTCACCAAGCGGTAAAGGAGGAGTCTCTAAGAAGGTCTGGGTCCCTAGTTTGGGTGTAGATAAAACAGAGGACGTAACCGTCCACCTAAGGAATTGGTGACGTGGTGGACCCTTTCGGGATAAATTAATAAATCCTTTTATAAAAGGATGAAACATAGTTGATCTGACGTAAAACATCAATCCTGACAAATAATAGACTCCTGGAAAAGGATTTCTATTTAAACCGTAAAATTTATTCTACCACTACCCGTGGAAAAGATTAACCAAACATTCATCTCGTTTAGATAAAAGAAATTACTAACCAATTAGGTTTATTACATGAAACCTTTATGTCAAAGTATAAGAGGTATTGAGACCTCAATATGTCTACCGAATAGGGTTCTTTTAGTCATGGTGACACGGTATAAGTGTTACCGTACACAATGACATATTCTTTTGTCACTAGAAGTTATCCTAACGATAAAAAAAGAAAGGAAAAAACTTTCAAGTGGAGAGGGTTTATAAGAAAATCTCTATAAGACGATTGACATTTGTAACCATCTATCGTGCCTATATCCCAACTAATTAGGAGCACTGCTGAAGGGAGGTCTGTGGGGTTTTCCTTTTACATCTCGTCCTAACGGATTTACAATGTATTTCCTACGATATGAATCCTCACAGACAGTCTATGGGAAATCGTAACGACTCAGTCTGAACGTCTAGAAAAGGAAGGAGACAAGATGACGTATGAATCTTAACCTTCGTTAAAAATACATTCTGAATATCTCATCAACCCCAAAAACCAAACAAAAGAAAAACAGAAAATACTTTAAAACTCCCTTAACTCCGTTTTTTTTTTAGTGTTGTGTACTAGTTCTGTCAAAAGTAAGAAACCAGAACTAAAAGAATACATTTTAAGATAAACCATTTTAAGATAAACCTCCATTTGAAAACAAACATACTAATCAATGAGTAAATATTGTCGAGAACATTGTAAACTAAAGGGATTTGTTGTGACTTTTTATCTCTACACTTAGGTCTGTAAACATGAACATCGGAAAGTACAACATCTTTTATGTTTCGACAGACCGGTGATTGTGTGAATCCAACTAAACCTCTTCATCAAGAAGAGAAAGAGTCAAAACTTATCTAAATTTCATCTCAACCTTAGTCAAGGAAGGAGACAATTGAATAGGAGGTCCTAAGAAGTGTTGGTCCTTTACTAGGACAAAGTGAGTAAGTAAAAGAACGAAAGTACATATAGAAAATCACATAATCTGTATCTAACAAAGTGGTTCAAAGAAAGTACCCTAATTTAAAATTCCTTTCAATAACGAGAAGACAATAATAGTGGCAAATTTTGTCGCAATCATTCGTGGTCACAGGAGGAAGGAAGAAGGGTTGTTCGGTCTCCTTTTTGGTCAAGAGAAATACTCCATTTGGATAAACAACATGATACCTTTGAAGAATCCGTCTCGGGAAGGAAAACCTTGTAAAAGAGAACTGGTCTTACGTTTGAACGGAGCTCTTCAGTTGATAAGAAGACACTCTTCAGTTGATAAGAAGACTCAAAATTAAAGTGAGACATGAACCACTTGATATGTAAGTAGGGACACGATATAAAAATTGTGATGTCTTTTAATGGTGAAGAGAGAAAAGGTTCGTAAATGACCCTAAAACCCTATAATGATTATTTTGAGTTAAACAAGATCTAGTCACCTATGGCCTTGTCTCTCCTCCATAAAGAATGGACTATTACACACACACAAGGCTAAGACGATTAGGTCTTTAGGTCAGTGTAAACAACTTTTAGTAGGAATCAACAATAAACAATCCCTCAGTTGAGGGATAAAATCAACAAAAGACTTTAAGTCAGGGATCTACACGAAATCTATCCCATCTTAAAAATGAGAAAGTCTTGTGACGATTTCTTCAAAAGTTGACCTTGTATCAGACTTCTTCGTGACTCTCGTTTTTTAAGTCTCACCACTAACCGGTGGAGACAAACTAACTGTCCAACGTCCCTCTTTGGGTAAGCAAGACCTAATTACCTTGACCTTTTGTCTTTTGTTAATAGTCCATTTTTTTTGGAAAAGAAATTGGAAACTTTAAGTGGTAAACTTTTTACTCAGTCTGGTAGTTCCCTCAAATAATGGTTTTTCTTTTTAAAGCACAGAACACTCGTCACTAGAGACCGATAATGAAGTTCTCAATGTTTTTAGTGATGTCAATGAGGTGTAACAGTCGGAAACGACTTTGTCGAACTAATTTATCTCTATTCTACCTGAGATTCCACGTTAATGTAAAATTTAGACCCAATTTCTGTACTTCGTCTTAAGATACCCACCCCCTCTTACCACCACAAGATAAAGGACTGAACACAGACCAGATACCTATTTCGATTATGTAACCAAAAGTTCCGAAAATTAGACCGTGAAAAGTACTTATAAGTGTTTAAAACATGATATGACACAAAATAGAAATGAAGTTATCCTATATATGAATATATAGAAAATGGTATCTTAAAATCATTGTTATCAGTGGTTAGTCAAGAAATATAAAATTACCGTCAAAAGACTAACAACCAATTTACGTAAAGTCTAACTTCCGGTTCCTGTACCACGTCATAAACTGACGTTTACGAGAGGACTACCAGTCGTAAAACGTACGTGTCTGAGAGTACCTGTAGAAAATTAAAAACCGAAACCGAGGTCATCGTTTATACTGTTCCATCTCATACTACTACGGAGATATATAGATGAGGAATATTAACAAACAAACGAGAATTCAGGTATCTACATATCCCCAATATAAAGTACCTCCCTTCAATATTAAAAATATAAAGTCTTTTTTATTGAAAAATGAATCGGTCGATCTTGTTAGATCTATCGCCAAGAATCCAACCTCATATATTCTATATAGAAAACACACACACACACATACATGTATATATATATACACACATATATACACACACACACATATATATATATATATATATATATATGTGTAGAGGGTATCTACAAGTATCTCACTGAACAACTTTAATACATTTTACAAAATGAATACACCTATTATACGTAAATATACCCATGTCAAGACACCGAAANAATGAATACACCTATTATACGTAAATATACCCAAGTATCTCACTAAACAACTTTAATACATTTTACAAAATGAATACACCTATTATACGTAAATATACCCATGTCAAGACACCGAAAATACACCAAGAGTTTTTTTACATACCGGATGAAACCACCATCGATTAAAAATTTTTTATAACTTCTAGGATAAACTCTAATCACTGATTTTCTAAATTTAACAAATAAACACCATCTCAACAAATTTTACAATATTATTTTTACCTTCAAGTCCAAATTCTTCAAGGTTTAATTTACTATTTTTAAACTTCAATCCACAGAATCCATACTTAAAAATAAAGTCTTTAAAATCTCTACAATCAAAAATTATAATAATATATTTGGTACGAATGACATATGAATACCTAAAAGAATTTACCACAATCAAACCAAAGTAACTTCTCAAATTAAGTTTCTTATTTAACTAAAAAGTAACATTTTTATGATTTAGTTTACTGGTATGTATCAGTAAAATTTTTGTTCTATTTAGTACCATCGAGACCTTTTCATTTCCATGACAACTTTCTAAATACGGACCTAAATTAAAATGGTAGATTAAAGTTTAATGCAATGAAAATTACAAAAAATACTTATGTTAGAGAAGGACAAGTTCCCTTTTAAGTATCATAGATGAAAAGATTAGTATTTTAAGTTACGTCTTTCATGTCTATGTCTAAATAAATGTTAATTAAGATCTTTTATAATAAGAAAATATAACAAATTATGGTACTAAATATAAATTTTAAACGGAAGGTAATCTTTAGATATTACTATTTTAAAAGAAACAGGTTAGAAGATACCCAGAAAGAAAAATATCTAACGTCTAGTCTACAAGAAAGTATCACTAATAGCCGGGGAATAAGCACTACGGTTGTTAAAACACAATCTACTTGTCTGAGTCGTTCGTGGAGTAGAGTACGGTGGCGGAAAAAACCAACTACAACTACCATTAGGAGTAGGTAGTTCTATAGTCTCTAATCAAGGACCAGCACTTTTAACGTCCCTCCTCGTCGAGTAGGGAGTTTACCCCCATTGAAGGAGTCCATTTACTAGTAAACTTATCTGTAGGTTTAATAGGAAAACTTTAAAAAATTTTACCGATTAACCCATCTTGAAACAAAATCAACAAAACTTGTTTATTCATTTTACTAAAAAATATAAGAAAATTTTCAAGAAACTTACTATGAATTCATAACATTCTGTCAATTCCTTGTGACCTCCAAATTAATTAAACCCCAACATAGACAAATATTGGAAGACCCCTGATTATCTCATTTAGACATAAACCATACCCTACTCAGTCAAGTAAATAAGTAAACCGTTGTATGTAACATTTAGAGGAGACAGGGACTGTGAACGATTCGACACCATAAGTCATTACTTAATTTGTTTACGTAAGGAACAAGAATACCTCACTCTATCCAAACATTTGTCAATACTTGTTTAGATATCAATTAGTACAACTTACAATGATTCCGCTTATTATATCACACCACACTCTCTCGTTTATTCTGATCTATCGGATAAGTGTAACTTCTAACAAAATTCTTCACTAGTTGAAAACTTTCAAATTTTCGTTCTATCCTTACTTTTCACAACGACAAAACCTCCCACCTTCAATTGTAATCAACTTCTAAACTCACCCTCAACTACTAAAAGAGTATACAACTGTTATTCTTTAAACAACTTACTTCGCCATTTCCAAAAACTCTTTCACCCAATAGTCCAAACGGAAAAAATTTTTCTTCTAGATTCTAATTTAGGAACAAAACGGTGAATTGACCTATATACTGAAACTTGTCAATAAGACCAAAAGTGAAATATTATGGTGATTAAGGTGAAATATCTATTGGTGAAATATCCATAATAAGATGAAATATCTGTTTCACCTTAATTATTATGGATACCTGAACACTATAACATTCCTAAAACTCATGGACTTAGTATCATTTGTGAATCATTTTCAATGTAGTAGCAACAATAAAAATTATTTAATTTAAACTTCCCCCATACAAAAAAAAAAAGGAAAAAAAGGAGAGAGAGGGAATAGTGAATTTCAATAAGCAAAATCCAGAAAATAAGTTCGTTTTAAACACAAATTAAGACCTGAGTTTCACTCCAACTACTTACTTTACCAAACTTCATAGGAATCGTAAAAACACTAAATGCATCCTGACTTAGTTCAAAATTCAGTCGTTCGTTTGGTCCTCTAGTCGGGTGACCTGTCATACTAAGTCTCTGATGTCGTCCTCGTTCTGGACTCTGCAAGACCACTTCGTCGACAGTCATTACGGTCGGCAAATTCATCTCCATGCCTCCCTGATAAAATTTACGTTATAAATTTTTTAATTTTGTCAGACTTGGATGTTGTGATCTCTTTGTTAAATTGTTTATATCATTTAGGTACTATACTTTTTATTCGTATTATACGGTTTTATTCGTACTAGTACGAAAACTTCTTATAAATTACTGGATTCTTTCATAAGTATTATATTCCAAAGTTTGACACCTGTTACTCAAAAATTTATCCATACAAGAATGTTTAAAGAACATTACTTGTACAAATTGAATCTTTTTACAATTTTTATTTAAAGAAGTTTATTTCAAGAACTTATTTAAAGAAACTCTCATCTTATGTAAGTTTCGTTGTAAGAACTTGTAGAGTGGTGGGAATAACAACATATAATGATTTAAAATCTCTTTTAAATTTCGTCTAAATACTTGATATTTACAGGAACCCAAACAGACAAAAACGAAGAATGGACCAAAAGGGGTTTTGTATGTCACCCGTAAAAAATTTTTGTTACTAAAATGTAGAAACCTCTATCATCAATACTAAGTATTTGAATGGACCAGTTGATTTATTGGAATAAAACAAAAGTAATTTGTAACGAACACCAAATCAAGGACTAAACCATTAAACTAATAAACGGTATCACACTTCAAAGTAAACTTTCTATCATACCTAAGAAAAAGAGGACCATAAAAAAACCAAACAAACAAAGGACAATATTCCATTACCTCTTTATAGAGATTTATCTCGAAAGATATAATTAAAAACGAGAATCCGAGATGTTCAAGATGGAGTCTCCAAGTAAGTGGTGGATTACATCCTGATTCCGCATCACCAGTTTAGCTTCCACATGCCGTCTACGTGTCATTACGTGGTTCTTCACTTTATCGGTGTCTCGCCCTAGAACATCGAACCTCAGCTTCCCACCATCATGGACTCGATAGTAGACCACATCGGTCCATTCTCCTCAATGCTCAAAACTACATGGAGTCAACAAACATAAGCAAAACTCAACCAGAAGTCTCATGGAAAGGTCGAGATTAAACAGAATTTAAATAGACCTTTTCTCGATTACAAAATTTGATAAGTACTGAGACCTCTTTTCAATTTAAAGTCATTTACAGGGAAGGATCCTACTAAGTTCATTTACTGTGAATTCCCCCATCCTCAACAATTTCACTTACCCTCTTAATATTTAAACCGAACTTGTTTATGTACTCTAAAATGACTCATCGTATAAACTTGAAATCAAACAGAACGAATTAACATAGAATTTTGTGCAAAATATTTCAAACAATGTTGACTTAAAAAATACCTAAAATTGATTAGTAAGTGTGGTACAGTAAGTGTACCTTTCACTTTTATATAATAAATAACTATCCAATAATAACTAAAGAAAAATATATAACTTTTTATGAACACACACACGAGTCACCGAAGTCACTACAGACTGAGAACGGTGGGATACCCGACATCCGGTGGTCCAAGGAGAACAGACATAAAAATTCCGTCATGACCTCACCCAACGGTACGGGAGGAGGTCCTCTAACGGGGTTGGGTCCTGAGTTTGGGTACAGATGACGTAGAGGACGTAACCGTCCGCTCAAGGAATGGTCGACTTGGTGACCCCTTCGGGTAAATTTTCATACGTACATTTCAACTTTTCACAACTAAATTACATTAGGATAAGAGTTCCAGTAACGACACTCTCTTCAAATATAGGTTAAGGAAAACTAAGAAATCATTACTTTATGAGTACTTACTCCAGGTAAACTTGGGGTTGATTATGAATGACATATAAGATTATGACATGACATTATTTTTTTCCTAGTTTATACTAAAATCCTAATAGATCAAGAATTCTCTCACTAACATATCAATTTTATAAAAATTAGACTAATACGAAAAAACTAACCTACTATGAAGTTTAAACAAAATTCAAAATCCTAATATGTGGACTTCAAATTTAAACTTGGTATTAAAATAGACTACTGTTTGGGTGAGTCTACAAGAATAATTTTTAATTGAGAATCACATAAAAATCAATATAAGTACAGATGAACAATTAATATTACAATTCCAAACTTATCCCATGTCACTCATTGTGGGTAGTAAAATTTTTGTCTAGACTGATAAACTTTTTATTGAGACTTCTTATTTTATCCTTTAATCTTATAAGATAATAACTATGTCGACACTTCTTGTATTGTATAGAAAATAGAAAAACGAAGGAATATGACTTGAAGTCATGTCCATCGTGACCCGGTGCCATAAAGAGAGGTACACTCGTCACCAAACGAAGAAATTTTACGTCTCGTCTTACATATGTAATGTTTGTCCGCGTCGTGACCCGGTAAGATTTTACCTAAAAGGAAGATCTCGTAGGATCACTTTAACCAAGTGAGAAGGATGGTGGTCGTTACGTACGGTTTATCACGTCGGGGAGACCTCGTCAACCCGCAAAGGTATCTTCGGATCTGATAGTGTTCTAGCAACTAACGTGAGAACCCTTGACTGGGGTTTCTTTAATTTGAATAAAATTGGGGTTTTGGAGATGTGTTTACATATCGTCGAAATAAGGGTTATCGGGTTTGGACCCTTATGGGATCTACAGGAAGTGAGTCACATATTAGTTCGTTTAATGTCATATAGGTGTGGTATCTTATGCTGAAGTAATTTGTCTTGGTCGGACAACCATGTTTAGAACTAACTCAGAACTCCCGAAATACGACTATTACGTCATAAGGCAAATCCCTGATGAGAACTGTACAGTTTTCATATATCTCTCTTGTCTGGTCACCAACGATCTGTGACACCCCTCGTCCCCGACTCCTCTCTTTTCGTTCCACCTACACTAGTAATCGTCCCGTGAGTTCCCTCGAAACACCATTACTTTTACAAGACATAGAACTGACCCCGTCACCTATGTCTTTGGACGTGTACACTATTTGAACCTATCTTGATTTATGTGTGTGTGTACTCATCTTATTTTGACCCACTAAGACTTATAGTCACCCAACATAAGTTATAGGTCTAGGTTCAATACTACAACATGATAATAAAATCTTCTATGGTGGAAACCTCCCGTGACCCATCTCCTATGTTTCTTGGAGAGACATAATAAAGAATCTTGACACACATTTACATGTTAATAGAGTCATTTTTCAAATTAACTTTTTTTCTTGTTTACTTTAATTTAGGTTCCGACAAGAAAAGTGTTCTAAATTCAAGTAAGTAAAGGTAAGTTTTAAGGTTGGTCGACGTAATCTCCAAGACGTCAATTCATATTTTACTGTCGTAATTAAGTGGGATCATTATGTTATAGTCGTAATATCCCGTGAAGGTTCAAACTTATAATTGAAGGAAGGTTGACACAATTGAGGTCCCTTTTTAATTTCAAGTCTCTAATTTATGGGAACGTCAAGTCTTTGAATCTTCAAAATTCCTTAATTTTAAGATTTTTTTAAGAGAACAGGAAGACTCAAGTCCAAGATACTTTAAATTGAAGTCAGACAAGGAGTTTAAGTCGAATTATGGACCTATCTCAACTTCACAAAAGTCACCGACTCCGGACTGGAAGGAAAGTAGCCTCTCTTACGTCAAAAAAGTCCCGAAGCCCTCATTATCACCTAGAGGGAGTTTCTAGACAACACGGAGACAAACAAACAAACAAACACCTAAGGTTGATAGAGACACTGTGTAATTCTAATAGTGTCGTATTCGGGTTGTGACAGTATTAATTTAAGACAAACATCTAAGGTCGATAGAGACACTGTGTAATTCTAACAGTGTCGTATTCGGGTTGTGAGTATTAATTTAAGACAAAAATTACAAACTGTCACAAGGATCTAGGATTTTGAAATAAACGGTTACTGGTATCGTCTTTACCATCATAGTTCAAGTTCACCTGTCTAAGAAAGAAAGGATGACCTTTCTGTAGGTCAGTAAATTATGATTTACAGGTCTTGAGAGTCAGAAACTTAACTTCGAGTCTTTAGAAATAGTGTAGGGATTATACTTTCCTTTTGTAACTACGGACTGTAAAGGAAACCCCTCTTTCACCAATGTTTTTAATATCTAATCCTATACACCGAAACTTAAGAGAAAGTCATCCGTTCTTCTTACCTCCTGACGCTTCCCTCTTCTTCTTTATTTCTGAATGTCTAGTCTTCTCTTCTCTTTTGTGAACTGTCAAGGCTTTCTCTTATTTTACGGGTGACAGAGTTTCCATTTATCACTAATGAAACTACGAATTATAAACGAAGTAATTGTATTACCGGTAAATTTCCACCAAAACATTAATTTCTACACTTGTAATATCTATCCGATAAATTGATTACTTTATTTCAATTGTATCAATTAAGAGTCAATAGAAATCTAATAGAAACTTAGAAATATGTACAGTATGAAAGATCACATGTAAACAGAGTTTAAGGTTAACATTATACGGACAATTTAACTCATTTAAATATGGAATTGGGATTCGTTCCGGAAAAAAATCAAAACGGAAACCACCGTGTGAGATTTTGTCACAAAACCAAATTTAAAAACAGAAAAAAAAAAAAATTGACAAAGTGTGGTTAAACAATAACGCCTATTAGTAGTCGATACGACGATATTTATTATCAAGAGTAAAAGAGGTAATTCTCTCCATTTAACAGGGAGGATCAAACGGGACAACCAAAAAAACAGTAGGATGACACCTTTTTTAAAAGTCAGGTCACCTAAAGTCAACCAATACGGGATTAGACCCCCTCTCTACCTGAATTGACGACCTCACAGTTTCCTACTGACCAGAGAACTGGGTCGAAACATGAGGCAGGAGAATAGACTCGAGGAGTCTACAAAACTTCATCAGAGGAAATAATATTGAGAGAGAAGGCAAAACATTGGGAAGTGTCTTGAGTTCATCAGGAACGGTGAAATACAAAAGGACATCCATTTCTCATAGGATGGAACCGTTGTCATCCTGGGACGGGACGATCTTAAAGACAATCATATTAAACTTTATTAATAAATAAAAAATTCAAAAAACAACAAACGCCACCAACAACAAAAGTACCACCGGTCTTTCGTATGGATAAAAATCAAAGGAAAGAATACTGAGGTTTCTACACTTCTGTACTTAAGCATATTACTAACATTCGATAACGATGGTGAAAATACCTATCCTATACCATTAAGATATTTTAAATTTCCTACACGAATAGAAAATTATCACCAAGAAGTTTCCGCAAAAATCTTTCCTTTCCTAACTACACTTACATACATACGTACACACGCACGTCTATAAATAACAGAGACCACCGTTTGTGACTTTATTGAAATCACAGACAACCGTCTTCTTTCCATCCTACAGTACTGTATATGTACCTTATAATATGTCAAAAAAAAAAAATTCTTCAATCTCAAGTGAGGTAACGACACCTCTTTATGAGTACTACATAAACAAATCACTTTCTTTCGTTTACATTGTCATTATAAATATTGTACTGGAGTAAAAACAAAAAGTATAAAATACTCTTACCTCTTTCCAAACTTTCGTGAATGGTACACTGATTATTGTAACTATTAGTGTCTACATGTGTAACACTCTACGATGGAATGTGGAGTCTCAACGTAATTAAAAAAAGGAGATTATTATCTCCCATGACTGACACATCCCCTCAATATATCCAATTACGTCTTTTTGACAACTCTTTCGTCAATCTTTCAACTAAAACTGTTATTCATACCTACACTCTCAACCTGATATTTCGTTCGACTCGTGGCTTCTTAACTACGAAAACTTGACACCACAACCTTTTCTGAACTCTGAGGGAACCTGATGTTCCTCTAGGTTGGTCAGGTAGGATTTACTCTAGTCAGGACCCACAAGTAACCTTCCTGACTACGACTTCGACTTTGAGGTTATGAAACCGGTGGACTAAGCTTCTCGACTGAGTAAACTTTTCTGGGACTACGACCCTTTCTAACTCTCGTCCACCTCTTCCCCCGCTGTGTCCTACTCTACCAACCGATGTAGTGGCTGAGTTACCTGTACTCAAACTCACCTGAGGCTCTCAACCACTACCTGTCCCTCCGGACCACACGACGCCAAGTACCCCAACGTTTCTCAGTCTGTTCTGACTCGCTGACTTGACTTGCACCAGGGGTTTACTCTCACAGAGTTTTTACAAAAAGAATTTATAAATAAAGGGAAATCCCTTCACATAAAAAGGGACTAAATTTTCGGAATCATCTACCAGTTCCAGACCATACTACGGGAGACACAACCCTTGACTTCGAGAAGTTTAAAAAGACTAAAAGAACACACACTTAAACTGAAGACCGGAGTTCTATCGTCGTAAAAGTATATTCCGACGTCCTCCCTTCCGCTAAAGTAATTCCTTCCACGTCTTCCACGTGTACGAGAGGTCTACTTCCAAAAAACTTGAACAAGACGTCGTGACATGGTCTATCGGGTAACCGGTCTTAAATCAGTGAACTTTCAGACTGTCACTTTTAAAGTAAAAGACACGTTCTCCTCCCCTTGTCTACAACCAACTGTCGTCCGAAAAGGGAGACGTAATCTATACAGTACAAGAAACTGAACCTTAAATAGGATTTCTTTATTCTTAACACCTATTTCGAAATGTTTTACTTTGTTTTTCGTAAGAATTACTTTATCAAAACTCATCCATTTATTATAAATACAATTTACTTTCTTCGTTCTAGGTAATGTAAAAATTGTTATTCAATGAGTTTCGTATACTCTATTTCAACTCGTAGTAAAGGAAAAAATATCGAAAATGTATAAAAGTGTCTTGATGTCTTTCACTTTTCACTTTCACTTCAGCGAGTCAGCACAGGCTGAGAAACGCTGGACACCTGACATCGGGTGGTTCGAGGAGGCAGGTACCCTAAGAGGTCCGTTCTTATGACCTCACCCATGTCTTGATGTCTTAGGAAGTCATTAAGAAAATCTCTCTTAGACGCACCTCATTTAAAACTTACAATCGTACTCTTCTACACAAACTAAAGTGAACCGAAAATGTTCATTATCGGGGTTGTACTCATCTCGGTGTCACGACCTTTCTGTACTGTTCTGGCCAACACCCCTCTCGACGTTTCACCTTCCCTACCTCACCGTCCCTACGGACCTGAACCCAAACGTCATAGTGTTCAGAACTCCATGTGTGGATAGGGGGGTACGTATATATGTCTACGAAAAAAATCTTCTGTCTCGTTCTGGATCTAATAAAAAAGAAAAAGGAAGGGAAACTTTTACGGTGGGTCGTGTGAACACTTTGGTCTCAGTTAGTATAAGTCTATGAGTTTTATCGTATAATAAGACTCTCTCTCTTCTCTGCTATAACCTTCGTACTATATCGTTGTTCGACAAAACCCCTCACAAGACAACCTCTTTAATCCCACTTTGGACAACAGGAACTTTACCTCTTAAGTCACCTACTCAACTTATTTTTTGTGACTTTTTACTTAATCATTCGACCTTATACTTCAACTTCTTGAGAAGGTCTTACATAGTTGTTCCCTATTCTATTACCTCTCTTACTCCCTTTACACTCTTGGTATATATATATACAAAAACATTTGCACACACAACATATGTGTGTATGTATGTGTGATCTTCATGCATCATTATTTCGAAGTAAATCATTCTCAGAAACTTCTTCTCTTTCTGTATGTCTCCCTCGTTTCTCAACTTTTTTTATTACTTGGTCTTAAAAGATCTCAATTAGAGGTTCGTTTACGTATCATACGGTTGATTTTATTTTTTATTACATTTTATATTTTTATATTTTGGAGTCCACTCGTATAATATCACTCTAAACTTTTATAGACTTTCCTTTATAGGACTTTTAAAAACCTCTCTTATTCTCTTAATGGAATTTTATTGGTACTTGAACTGGTTACAATCAAAAACAAACCACAATTGTTTCACCCAAGGTAACTCGTGGGATGTCGTTCCTCTCAATTCTTCCGTAATTCCTTAACTAAGTGTAATTCTTTTGACAGACGTTGGGGTTGTGTCATCACAAACACGGTCGAAGAATAACCTTACCACTGTTGTACGACCTGGGTTCACGATTATTGTACAGAACCAAGTTCTCAACCTTTCAGTGGACATTACTTCACTTCGAATTTCGAGACTTACCGTAGACCGGTGGTTCAACAGACTGACTGTTCGGGAACCACGGACGGGGAGGTCCATCTTGACCTGGACAAGGACACCCGGTCAGTGTCTGACCCCAAGAGTTTAGACCGTTCACCAGTGGAAACGAGGTCAACAGTAATCTTGATTTCACCCCCCCTTTTTTTCCCAGACAACTTCACGCGAATTTCGGAACTCACTTCGAAAAGACTCCTGTCACATCTGTAGTCACAGTTCTTGTACAGACAGTCTCTACCAACGGTACTACAACAACGAGGACTCTCGTTTTTTATTGGGTAGCTACCTTCGGCGATTGAAGTGTCGACCTCACTAATAGGACTCGGTCGGTTCGGTTCAGTCGACAAGTGGACAAGACCTAACAGGTGTCGATTGTATCGAACGTCCTAACAACTTGACTTCTGCTACTACCAGTGACAAGACCCTTCTTAGAGGACTTTTTATCGGGGTTTAAGAACTTTCCACAACTACGACGGACGGTGACAACTATTCCAAGACCCGTTCGATTCGATGGACACACAACTTTTGACTGATGGGAGACCCAGTAATACCATAAACACTTACTCTGTCTAAATGATACCACAGTAGTTTCGTCATCTGTTCTTCCGTCGATCTCGACCGTTCCAGTGTCACACACGGGTTTTTCGAGTCTTCCGATTGACTTCTAGTAGCGGTCATGGACCGTGGGGTCAGAAGTAGTCACCACCTTCTTAACAGTGTCCTGACAAACCAGAACTAGTCAGTAAATCGTTTCTTGTTAATTACTATCGTTACTATTGTTTTGGAACTACCTTTCCTCTTACAAAACACCTGGTAGACAAAAAGAGACACACCGTTAAAATTTAAGGATGAAAAATTTCGTCATAAAAAATTACCTTTGTTGAACTGGTCTTTGGACAGTGTCTTAAAACTCTAGGAACATTATGTTACTCTTCCCCTCCCACACACCTTTCACTCCTATATTAATATCCAAGTTTCGTCACTCCTATATTTATTCTCCAAGTTTTGATAAAAGACAATCGTGAAATTTCTATTACAAGGAAAAAATAACATACTAAATAACGTACTACATATATATTCAGACTGCAGTCAGAGAAAAAACCTCCATTAAAAATCATAAAAGGTAAATAAAAAATACAAGACATCAACCCAAAGAAAAAGTCCACATTTAAGAACTCAAACAACTCAAAAAAGTACAGACACTGACACAACCTGAAAGTAAATAAAACTAATAAGAATCAACAAAAGAGACGACGTCTTCTGACGGGTGTAAACGAAGAGTGTAAACGGACGTCGTCCTCTCTCTCTCGGTCAATGGAACCATAGGTTCGGAACATCACTGGTCAATCGAAACACTAGTGACAAAACAAAGGATCAAACGGAAACGGACAGTGAATACGGAGTGTCAGACTCCAGGAGAAAGGAAATAGACAAAATATCGAAATTACACCTATGTTCTCTCAAGTTATAATCTGAAGTAGACAAAAATACTTAGGAATTAGTTTTTTCCAAAAATATTGGATAGTTAGTCGTTCACTTAAAGTCGGATAGTGATTGGACACAAAATCGAATTACAATTTTATGAACTCGACCATAATATCAGACGACGACGATTCAACGAAGTCAACACAGGTTGTTGCCCGCTGACGTGCCTGTCGTCGGGTGGTCCAAGGAGACAGGTACCCTAAGATGGATACACTATTAGAATTTGTACTTACTCTTTTTTTACAGTGAAAATTTTTCGTAAAAGAAATTCGTATGACATTTATTTAACTTAAATGAAAAAAGATCTTAGTACGAGTACTTGTAAAGGACCTAGAACCTCTTAGGTTTTTCGTCGTCCGTTTAGTTGTGTTAATGGCGTGCTCTAGACGTAATCTTCTCTGAGGATCTGGAAGTCTTCTCTATCTTTTACCGTGTTCAAGAAGTCTACACTCTCGAGCGGTGTAGGTATTTAAAGACAAAAGTAAAACTGAACAAAAAAATTTATATTGGAAATATGAAACGTAGGTAACTATATAAACATCTACATCGAGTTTGTACCATACAGATCTAGAATTTTACTGTCACTAGCGACTTCTGGTATCACATACAAGTTCCGTACCGTATCAATGAGTATTGGAGTCCAGGTGTTTTGTTCACGTAGACTTAATTAATGAGGGTAATACTCCTGAGATTTCAAGTTTCTACAAATCCAATGTGTAAATGGATTGATAATTTACCATCTAATTCCTTAATTTGGACCCAAGAAAAATGAGGTTTTGGTTCGAAAAATTATCGTATTTCGAGATCAGACATATTATGTTGACTACTTATCTGTCAGTTGTCAATACCAATGAAATATTAGAGACATGGTTAAATATCGAAAGAGTCACATCTAAAATTTTATGACCAATACATATTCATAAAAGTATTTATAGTAACAGGGGTGTTTTAATATATAAGAAAGTCGTTTCCGTCAGGTAAACGGAAATGTTTAGTTCGAATGAATCTGTATGTTGACAGAAAGAAGACGGGGTGAGAGTAATAATGGCAAGTGAGTGTCAATCCAGTTTCTGACTAGCCTAACAACTGTCGATATGCAAAAACTTCAGTACAAAACAAAACGTCACCGTCCGTACGTACCCCTAAGAGGTGTATATAAGAGATACCTGTCCCAATATAATCGAGTTTGACTCTCATAAGATTGGTATTAAATTTTCAGAGGCGACCGAAATCCAGGATTATATCGGTCTTGTTTTACTATAAAAATTAGACCGTTTTTCTCTTTTGTATAAGAAATATGTTTGAACTGTAAATTGTTGAATCTATATGGTGTTTTGTATTTTATACACACACGATCAACAAACGTAATATTTCACAAATAAAAACTTTCTAAATATCATAAGAGAATTTCAAAGATATTTTAAAATTTTTATGTTTAGTTGATTTTGACATAAAGGTCCATGTTGACAATGTATTCTTTTAATATTAAAAAAAGTAAACAGAAGCTCTGATTAAACAAAAATGAAGTTCAAACATCTCCTCTTGTCACTCTTGTCTTACAGTGGAAACCGTGTTATATAGTAAATTTTTACTTTGTCAGAATCTAAAAAACCAAGTTTATAAAACATTAAGGTATATCATGGAAAAACATAAATCTTATATCTTTATACAAAGACAAGAGGGAGAAATTTCTTCATTATATGATTTCCACCCTTATCAATCTATTAAACAAATCAAAGAAAAGTCAATCACTCGTCTCTAATAAACGATTTATTTTAAACGAAGATCTAAAACTAGAAGTGTATAAACGAACTAAAAGTCTCGAAACGCCTTCAATACGTTAATGTAAGAAGTAAAAAATTCTGTACTATTACCCTTTTAAAAAGAGGGGGTCTATATTATAAACTAATCATTTTCTTATGTAAAGTAATAGGAGTACTTTTTAATAGACTTATGCGGGTCGTCAATTATTGTGACTTAACAAGAACAATCTCACCCAAATTCGAAACTTCATTTTACTGGACTCAAGTTTCATCCGAAACAACGAATAATTAACATGACCGGAACCTATTTAAAGAATCGGACAACTTCAAACAAAGAAAATATATTTTTGGACAAAGGGATCTTAGTCATAATATCAACGACCAATTATCTCTTGGTTTCTAAAGTTATACAATTTTATTACTCTATTAAAAAATTTTACCATCCTATCACATTTATCTTATTTCATTACTTTATATAAAGTCTTTAGTGAATATAGACCCCTTTTTTCTAGACAAAGGAGAGTGGTCAGTGACAAAACAGATCTAGTCTACCCTACTATATATGTCTCACGAATCTTATCAAAGACTAGATATCATGTTAGAATTAATTATATTTAATGATAAAAATAACTTCGTTCTAAAACACTGGTGTTTTGTTACAAATATTTCTTTTACCGAAGTGCCCATCATCGTACACAACTGGTCACTTATAAACGATTTCTCTTTGTCTCATAAACCCATCAAAAATTAGAAGGAATACATATATTTTATTATGGACTTAACCTTATAAGAAAAAATGAACTATTTCGATAAAATTATAATTAATATTATTTATTTTGGATTTTCAAGGATTCAAATTCAAAGTATAATGGGTTAGATCTTCAACACAAAACTCCGAAATTTTTCAATTAGGTAGGTTCTCTAACGAGACTTAGGTAATAATTATTCATAAATAGAAACTCTGAATATAAAATGTTGATTAAATTTAGTCTAAAAGTACTCTATAGGATTATATGATGATCTATAGTGACTATAAAAGATAATTATATCAGTATATCTTACAATCAGACATTTTGATGTGTTATTTTATATATAGGGTGACAGAGAATCCTTCCACTTCAACAACGACAGTCACCACCTTGCAGACTTCTTCTTCTCTCTCGAACCGTGTCACTACCGTCAAGATCCATTAAATTACTTAAAAAAAGGGGGGTGTTCATGATATTTAAGAAATCTTTCCACTTCTAAGAAAAGATGGTCTTTGTATCAAGTCTCAGGGAAACCCAAATTTTAACATTGATCTAGATGTTTTACTACGAAAATTGAAAAAAGGAGTCAACTATGAAATAGAAGACTTACGACAATAATAAACATTATGACTTGGTGTCTGATCAAAGTAATGACCAAAACTCTTTATGAATTCGTAATTTAATACTTTCATTACTCTAAAGTATCTTAATTGATAGAAAATATTACCTTAAACAATTTACGATCATCATAAAAGAAGACCGTTACTCTTATTCGAAAGGGAAAAAGACCAAAAAGGGTGGGGTAAACTAGTACATTCGTTCCTAAGGAAGTCGGGGTAATTGACTACTAAGTATAATAATGTCTCGAATTACCGGAACAGACTGTAACACTCCAGAATCATTGTTCTTCCTCATCTCGGAAACCCTTACCATTAATACAAATCGGGACCTATGAATAAGGAACTGTCGTAATCAAGAATTTTAAGGTTTCTTTCGTCCTCCGATATAGATTTTTAAGAAGTGGAGAATAATAGTGCCTGTAACAGTGTCCTGTATAAATAGGACAAAGGTGTCATCAACGAGGGCCATTACTATACGTTCACAAGTAGCAATACAGACTATCAAAGGATATAAATTTTGTTCTGTCGTCTTCTTTTCGGACGAAAGAAAACCAAATCGTTACCTTTATCTCATATCAAGACAAAACCTTGTGGAGTCCAAAATGAGGTCTGGTGGTTTTACATATAACGTCATTTCGTTCAGTGTACTTAAAAACAAAAGGATCACGGATATTTTTAACGTAAAAGTAACACGTCACTCCACACGTCATCACAATAGAGATTTTTTTTTAAGTTGTAAATTTTCGTAGTAATTAAATTTTTATTACGATATCCCTTTCACCGTGGTTATCTGAACGAACTACGGTCCAACGGTGTTTGGAACTTAAACATTTCTTCTTTTCTTCTTCTTGGTGTCATAGATGTTTCGTGCTATTTTGTTCAATACGAACATAGAGTCTGATACGTTGTCGTATCTCCAAGAACAAAACTTTTTTGACAAGTGAAGTCGACAACCTCTTTGATAACATTTCTTGTATCCGGAGACCCTAAACATCAAGACACGACCGTCATCGTCCAAAAGACATTCTCGACTCACAAGGTATCGCATCGTTGTCACTCGTCAAACCGTTCACGGTACATGTCACTAGTACCGACTTCAGTCACATTTATTCACGAACATTCAAGTCATACCGGTCAACCTATCGACAAACGGGACGTCTATATAAGGGTTTATAGGGCTTATCACAGACTTTTACAAAAAATACATTGAAATTTTAAATTTCAAAATTCTACTTCAGTACTTTTAGTATGATCTTCTGTGGAATTAATAAACTGAAAATGGACGTTACTGATAAGAATCCCTCTATTGTCCATTTAACGGGTATTTTTTTTCTGTGAACCCGGTCTCCCTGTTCCATCATCTTATTTTGAGGTCTTTTTATACTGAAGTCGGAACAGTCACTATAAAAATCTCTTCACTCCTATATATAGTCATTCAGATCCGTTGGACTATTAACTAAAATTGTATCATGTTAAATCTAAGGTAATTCCGTAATACAAATATTTTGATTTTTCAGTTCATGATTTATAAGAGTACAAGATTTTTGTCTTCTGTTGAATTAACCTAAGAAATAAAACGTCGTAGTCAAATCATTTCGAATCTAGACAATTCTCAAAGGTCGCTCTATATTGGTTGCCGTTTGTACTAACTATCACTATGTATTCTATGATTCCGGACGTAAAAAGACTTAGAATGATACGAAACTTCGCATTATATATGGAGCTCACATACATCTACGAATCATTTCAAACGTCCGTACTAGACGGGTGACCTATCTTATGAAGACTGGGAAGGTCCAGCCATAGATCGATGCTACTGCGGTGGCCACGAGATGGTACCCTCAAGCTTACAGTTCTCACGGGTGGATGGCAGTGGTTCCCTCAGGAATACGAAGAAGGAGTCGTAACTACGGAGGATACGACAGATCTCGAGAGAAAGACAATGATCTTAACTCCTTTAACTGGTAGAGAGACGAGGAATGGAAACACTGGGGTGTTATAAAACTTGTGTACATTGTGAGTTTAGATATAAAAACAATTTTAATAGTTACCATAAATTTAAGTAACAAATTAATCTTGATGAAATTAATCCGGAGTAAATAGGATTTTTTAAAACCTCTATCATTCAATTCGGACGTCTGAACATTCTTTGATAAATCTTCTACTCAACTCTCAATCCTTCATAAAATCAAGTAAATCATACATGATAAGACAGTATCAGACAATCAGTGAGTCAGCACAGGTTGAGAAACGCTGAGGTACCTGACATCAAGCGGTCCGAGGAGACAGGTTCTTAAGAGGTCCGTTCTTATGACCTCACCCAACGGTAAAGGAGAAGGTCCCCTAGAAGGGTTGGGTCCCTAACTTAGGACCAGGAGGACGTAACGTCCGTCTAAGAAATGGTAGACTCGGTGGTCCCTTCGGGTAATGAAAAATAATACTAACAAGAAATGTACACGTATGTCGTCTCAGAATTGTACACAGAACAAGACACATAAAAAATTTAGGAAGAAAGGAAAATCACTGATGAGGTCACTAATAAGACTGACCTGTCGTCTACGACCTTAATTAGACGTTGGTGGTTTCTTTTAAGGATTCGTATTTTGGTTCTTTCGTCTTTCGTCAAGTCTACTTCTTCTTCTTAGACTTTTTGTCTTCGTTTTTGTCTAATTTTTCCTATCCTTTTTTTATTTACTTCTTTTCCTACCTGGTCATAGTGGTTTCTTTTTCTTTGGGTTTCTTTCTTTTGTTTTCCAACTCAATATATGAAAATATATATATATAATATATATATATACAGAGATATATATTAATGTATTTATCTATAATATGCATAATATATGTATATACAAAAGACACTTTCGTCTGATGTGCAAAATTTTCACGTCACCTATTTGTATTTGTAACAAGTCCAAATGGTCGATTCATCTGTGTCTTTTTTGTACCTCAATGTGTCACCACTTTATTTCGTTTATCTCTAGACAAATCAAAAGGAGTTAAAAATTTTACAAATTACACACTCTCATAAATGAACATCGTAATAGTATAACAATATAGAACTCGTAAACTCGAATACTCGTCTCAAAAGAACTCTGAGTCATATTAAACAAATAAATACATTTTTTTTATTACGATGTTTTGTATAAAATAATCGGAAATTAACGGAAACAGAAAGTTGGTAGGAATGTTTGATAGTGACGACTTTTATGATGACACCATTGTTCGGAAGTAATTAAATGTCTTGAACACTCGGTAGCAATCAGGAATCCCGTCATCATAACCAAACTATTGATGTAGAAATCAGACACCTATTAAACTCTGTCTAGTTTCTTTTCCCTATTTCCAATACCCTTATTCTAAACAATCAAGAATACCTCAGCCTTATAAAATTTTTGTCCTTGACAAATTGAAAACGAGATTTCCTTTACTTTATGTTCCCTGTATAACAGATAAGGGGTTTTCTGACATTCAACCTTCGTGTAAACCACTTTGTTTGCCTTCCAAAAAAATTTTTGGTCACGGTAAAAATCTTAATTTACCTTCTACAATAGACATAATTTATGATCCCTCTGATATCCTACAAATAGAAATCTCTCGAAGCTTTTTAAAGTTCTGACGTAGACAGAATTCACAAATAAAATAGACGTAGTCAACTCGAAAACAAACAAAGTCGACATATTAATACTTAATACCTAATGAAATTAAACCTTAGGCGTCGGAGGAAACAGTGGAGGAAACGGAAACAGACCTCTTATAAATGGTTCTCTTACGGTGTGTAATCGGTGTCATAAGGAGAAGAAGGAACGGACACTACCATTTACATCCGACTGGGCAATAAAATGTACTATCTATTGCGACTAATTCGGTACATAGACCGTTTACTCCATTTGTAAAAAAAAAGGTAGAGTTCCGTCAAAACCTTTGAAACCTCCAAACGTCACACTGCAGGGTATTAAGAAAAAAGGATTCTCACGTCAAATGAAATGGACCAGGGGAAAATAAACTATTAATAGGTATTTGATTATGAATGTCCGGTGTAAACCTAGGTAACAATGATAAACCGTATAAAATTAAAGTGAGAAAACGAATTTCATAATGGGGTCCCAGACAAACGGTGACTAAACAAACCATGTACAAAGTTTATCAAATTCCAATCCTATAATGTCCAATGAGGGACATTAAACCTAATACAAATGTACCAAACAAAAGTCGGATAGTCACGTAGACTGTCACCTATCTTAACGAGAATAAGGAATCAGTAGAATAGAGTCCATTTGTGTCATTGTAAAGGAAAGAAGACGTATCTCAACATTTCGACTTTTTATTGACTCTGTAGTAATCAACTACAAATAACGTAGATACTTTTTCATTTTATAGAAGGTATACCAATTAACAAACTTAGTAATCTTCTTTTTTTCTTTGGAACAATCCGTGTACGAATAATTTTATCTTAAGAGGACTCTATGTCATTGTCAATAGGGTCTATGATAGACTGTATATAGGGAATACAACAAATCCTCGAGACCTTTAGTCTCGTTACTTAAAAGTTGATCATGGACGTTATGTCAGTGACTTTTCTTCACATTCTGTATCATGAATGAGGTTTTTGTTACACACTGGTTCAACAAACTTAAAGGAGAGGGGTTTTGTCCTCTTTATAGTGTACTACATTATGTAAATTAATCGTTTCATTAAAATATCTATTATCCTTTGGTTTCCCTCTGCGGTATCTCAAAGTCTATTCGGAAGGTCTTCTCCAGTCTAAAATCCACCCGGCTCTTCTTAACGGTACCTATCTTTTCTTTATCTAATTAATAGAAATAGAGGCCTTAATTTAGAATCAAGTACTCCGACCTTTAAATCTCTTGATAGCTACACAAAATAGGGTATTTACCAATAATCATGACTGTCTTTAGATTGGTTTTGAAGTTCCTAGGGGTTCTAGACTCATTCTAAATACTAGTATTACTAAGAACCGATACGGTATCAGGATGTCGATATTTATACTAATGAAGATAAATTATGGGTTAAATGGACCGAAGTACATTCTCGACAGGGTGAGACCCTTCTTTATGAACTCATCACATTGATCATCAAATATAACTCCGACCTCAATCATTAAAAATCGGAAAAGGACGGAAAAAAAACAAAATGGATCCAGTTTCCTTCGGAAAAAGTTTATGAAATTGACTCGTGGAGCAATATATATTCTGACTATGTCACACACCTAGAGTCATGGACCCTACCTAAGTAGAGTACACATCATTTACGGTCTCAAGAAATAGGGAGGCAAGAAGAGGTATCTTGCGAGGATTACACAAAATTTTCTCTTTATGTTTCTACCAATTATCCTTCTTCTCAAACATCCTTTTACTTATGACTCATTGTCGACTTCCTTGGACGACGTTTAGCATGGGAGACTATGGGGCAATACTGGCACAAAGAAAAATACTTGAAAGTAATGGAGTGCCACCATTGATGGAATATTGAGGGGAAAAAATTCGTTTGTGTTCTCTTATTTTAAATCTTCAGAATCAAATGTTTGTGACTTGGTTTTGTAAAAATTAGTCGCCGTACCACAAAGAGACGAATATATACAATCCAAAGTCGAGAATCTTTTAAGTAAAAAGGTTTCAGATTCCATTGTCAAAGGTAACATCCACTGGTCTTTAAAATTTGAAAAGAATTCTGCATAAGTCTTTCAATTCTTCATTCTCTGGATCGAACTCTCGTAAGACAAACTTTTTTTAATAAAAAAAGTCTTCGAATGTATACTTTACCGATCCCTTATAAGAACCCGATACACGTTCATATTACAGGTCGGGTATTTTCAATTGGAAGACATAGGACCGTGACGAGTCGGGTACATTCTTATAGAAAGAAGAATCGTTGTACGATACTGATCCCATTAAAATTTCCTTTTGGAGCTTATACATAACCAAACAATGTACCATACAAATATTTTGACTCTCTTACAAATCTCCTTTCCGTTGATGTGTTTCGACGACAAAACAACAAATACCCTCATAGCGTAGTGGATAAAAACAGAACTTATAACAGACACCTCGAAACTAACTACATCACGAAAAAATACCTCACTCAACCACTCTAACTTACATTGACAAAACGGTGATGGTGGTAGAAGGGTCTTAGTTCAAAAAAATGATTTCTTGTATGTAAAAATATGTTTCTAGGGAAAGGGGAAAACACAAAGATTGACGGACCCGTCTGACTATCTACTTACGAAAGTACTATTATAATAAACTATAACAAAATGTGAGAATCTCTAACCGACACCCTCTTGATTGCCTTTTGCCAAACTGCAACCTTCTTACCGACGGAAGTTGTACCTAATGTCTGTGAGAAGGGGCTTCTACAGGTAAACACGGTGTCTACCCACTACTCCATAAAAAATTGAAGATTTTTTATAGGAAACAAAGTAAGTTTATTGAAATTTATGAAAAGTGTCGAGAACTTTGTCTTACGATCTCTTAACATCGTCAAAATACTTCATCGAGTATAGAGTCAAATACAAAGCATCGAGACATACCTTTTTTCCTTTTAAATTCTCCTTTCGAAATTATTACAAAAAATACCGATAATATTTTTAACGTTATCGTTTAATTTATAACATTCTCTATCTCCAAATAACCGTAAATTTTTTGATCATACATAAAAATTTAAATTATTTTCCTACAACACCGGTCAAAAGAAAAGGGATTTTATTTTATATACCATTTCCTTTTCGTTTTAAATCGTAAACAAATAAAAATTAACTTCACATGAATACACAAAATAAAAATAAAAAAATAAAGTATTTTCATAAAATAGTTACAAATTTATTGATATTACAAGTATTATACAAAGAATCTCGAAATTTTTTACAATAGAAGGTTAATAGTAAATTAAAAAATTCTTTTATGCTAATCAGTAGTAAAACCTGATACAAAAACACTTACACTTTACTTTTATATTCTATGATCTGGTTTCAAAAGGTGAGTCCTCATGTAGTACAGAGGAACAAAAAACACATTTACAATTCTCCGTCCCAATAGACCATAAGTCATTCAATTGTCACTTTTCAATCCTATTTGAACCTATCGTAAAAAGTTGTTCGAGTCGACAAAATCAACACCCTTCTTGTGAACCATAGTCTCACGATATAAGTGTATGGTCAAGACACCATCAGTCCTCAGTGAATTTAAACTGGAGGTATTTACTCTTATTTATATACGAAACGAGAGAAGTATTTATATTTTATATATACTTTTATATAAACTTTTATCTAAAAAGTAAAATTTCAAGGGACGGAAACAAATTTGAGGAACGATATTTTATCCATTTGTTATTTGATTTGTACTGGGGTTCAATACTGTATGAAATAATATGTTGTATTTTATTTCACCACTCTGGTTTTTCGGTTTTTTATTGACGAATAGGAATTGGAAAATTACAATAAATCTTGTGAAACCCATAACAATTCACTATCATCCTGTCGAGTTCCTTTTCCTCCTTCCTATTTTAGTTTTATTATCTTAAAGAAAAGCAAATGGCCTGTAATTTAAGAGATGTCAAAATCGACTATGACACGTAGACCCCAACCTTTGTGTACGTTCAAAATTTTAACACTGTAATAAATGAAAAATCCAAATAATAAAGGCTGTTCCTGTACTTCGTATACAACTTTACCGGGCCTTCTTATTTTAAATATCATATTTAGGGTTTTTTGTTGGTACCGTATTTTACCTTGACGCCCATACCACAAACACTAAAGTTCGGGGTTTTCTACACTAATATCTCTTTTAACATAAATTACAATAATAAAAGTGACATTCTTTGACATAGTACTTGTATCGAAAAGGAAAATTAACTTTATTAAGTATCCGTATCTAAAAATTTCTTTGAATTCTAACTAAATATATATAAGATTATCAAATATGCAACGGAATATTTGATAATCAATATATATAAGACTCTCAAATATTCAACGGAATTATACTCTTGACCTGTTGTAATTGTAATTCCGTGTGAAGTAGAAACATTTAAACCTTCATAAAGATCTAAATAGTCGTTATCAAGTTTTAATAAAGAGTCAGAAACCTCGACATAATCTTTTAAGAATAAAGTTATTCCAAAAGAAAGAAAAAAAATTAACTATATATCAAACGTATGGTAGTTTCACGTGGTTAGAATTCATACGTCTAGGCACCCAAAAATATGTATGTATGTTTTATCAGTGGATCACAAATTGTCTAATAAAACACTTATACCAAAGAAGAAAAGACATAGAAGAAGTCCTTGTTCTTGACTACTTTTATCAACCGTATTTCATACTTCACCCTAACGGATGGGAAACGACGGAATTTGAACGAAAAGATCTAGGACTATGACCATTTGACTGGCCACCTAGTAAATGTTACTTCATTCCTGACAACTTTCTCCGTTATAAGAATCATAACATCTAACAAAAAGTTCTAAGCCCATGTAAACTTACATAAAATCTATAGACATCAAGACACTGGACTAGTTAAAGAAAGACAAAATTATCCATGGTACTATACGGACTACAATATCTAAAGGACCAGAACTCTGTTGTTAAACTACTACGTTTTATATCCGCCACCTTATATCCACGCAATAAATAAACCTTCAACATTACTAACAAAATAGATTATTCACTAAATATAAAAAGTATTAAATCTATTAGTCTATTTATGACGGTAAACACCGTTACAGTTATCCTTTCATTCTATAACATAGTCCTTAAACCCCATAAAAAAACAAACGAACAGACAAAATTTCTTACTATTATGAAAATTTGATCTACTACGACTTTAGACTTGTGAAGAAGAGTATAAAGCATTGATACATATTCTAACAAATATCGATAAGGAAAACAATCATGTACATGACTTTATTTAAAAATAGGTTTTCTTCATTACTGTCTTAAGTTTGAACTTTGTTTTCTTCAGAAGGTAACTTTTACAAATTAACCTGACCCTGATTTTGATTTGACTGCAAAAAGAAAATAACCCATAGAGACAATTTTGATTATAACATTGGTTCTGAGTTTTTTTGAAATCTTTTGGAATTTTCAGAGGTCCGTAAATTCCATGAAATTAAATACATGTCTACCAATACGATAAATGATCTCATAAATTCTTAAAGATTTTCCTGGTGAGACCTCATCTCATAGCACGGATATACGGTATAAAACGAAACTCTTTCGTGGAGTCAACTATGTCGTAAAGTAAGGAGGAGATCATGGTAACCTTCCCTAATCACACCACTAAACAAATAACAAACCAGAACCATTTATGTCTCTAAATGTACACACGATATCACTTTCAGTGAGTCAACACAGACTGAGACATGCTGGGATACCTGACATGTCAGGAACCTTAAGTGGTCAGGTCTCATGACCTCACCCATCGGAACGGGAAGAGGTCTTCTAGAAGGGTTGGGTCGCTAGCTGGGTCGAAAGGACGTAACGTCAGCCTAAGAAATCGTCGACTCGGTGTTCCCTTCGGATCCTTATAACCTCACCCATATGGACACACGATATTTTTCTTTTTAATACCTTTACATCAGTAATTTTTATCCCTGTACCTTCGACATCTTTTTTTAAATGTAGGGTACATGGTAAAGAGACTTTCGAAACTTTCTACATAAGGTAGTTTAAAACAATAAGTCAGTGAGTCAACACAGACTGAGAAACGCTGGCGTACCTGACGTCGTACGGTCCAAAGGGACAGGAGGTGGTAGAGGACCTCGAACGAATTTGAGTACAGGTAACTCAGCCACTACGGTAGGTTGGTAGAGTAGGAGACAGTAGGAGAAGAGGAGGACGGGAGTCAGAAAGGGTCGTAGTCCCAGAAAAGGTTACTCAGTTGAGAAACGTAGTCCATCGGTTTCATAACCTCAAAGTCGAAGTCGTAGTCAGGAAAGTCACTTGTGGGTCCTGACTAGAGGAAATCCTACCTGACCAACCTAGAGGAACGACAGGTTCCCTGAGAGTTCTCAGAAGAGGTTGTGGTGTCAAGTTTTCGTATTTAAAAAACCGCGAGTCGGGAGAAATACCAGCTTGAGAGTGTAGGTATGTACTGATGAGCTTCTTGGTATACAAACTGATCTGTTTGGAAACAACCATTTCATTACAGAGACGAAAAATTATGTGATAGATCCAAACAGTATCGAAAAGAAGATTCCTCGTCCGTAGAAAATTTAAAGGACCGACGTCAGTGGTAGACGTCTCTAAAACAAACCTTGGGTTTTTTTATTTCAGAGTGACAAAGGTAACAAAGACATAGATAAACGGTGCTTCATTATCCTGGACAACTGTACTGGAATCAAAAACTTACAACTCAAAATTCGGTCGAAAAAGTAAAAGGAGAAAGTGGAAGTAGTTCTCCGAGAAATCAAGGAGAAACGAAAGACAGAATTCTCACGACAGTAGACGTATAGACTCCAATAACTACAAAGAGGACCGTCAGAACTAATGTCGAACACAAAGTAGATCGGATCGTAAGGTGTACTACATGAGACGAATATTTAATTTATTCGTCCCACTGTTATATGTAGGAACTGGATGAGGAAAAGGTTAAAACTTGGTCAGGTAACGGTACAAGCCCAAAAGATACTTTATTCCTTTATTATTTCTGGACCTTAGAGTCATTCTCTGTCCTTTAAGTCCTGTCCTTTCGCGGTTTTCTTTAAGGGTTCATCATCGGTCGTCTTCAGAGTCTTATGATGGACCGTTCAGACATTTTGTCAGGTCTTCTGTGACAGGAGAATCTTACTTTAGAAGTCCTCTTTTTCATTTTGGCTAATTAACAGATTGCACAAATTGAACCTGAAATAACAGTAATAACACCCTTTAATAGATAACTTCCGACAAAATATCAAACTCGACAATCTCTTATACCCATTTAATAAGTATTTTAAGTCTCTTTTACTTCACTATTATGTCTAAAAACGTTATTTCCTTGACACACGATAAACTGAGTAATCACTTGTCATAAATATGTCATATCAGTACTGTCTCCTGTTGACTTTTACCTAATTTGTTTACGTGTATGGGACATATATGTCAATATACCTCTCTCCGGTTATGAATTACAGACTTGAACTACTCATTTCCTTATTGGTATATGAGTGAATCTTTTGACATTCATTTAAGTTCTTCCTTCTCAATTTTCAAGAACCAAAACCTATATTCGGAAACCATGTACACTAAAAATTTTAATAAATGCACACAACGATTCTAATTAAAGTAGAGAATGAAAATTTTCAACATAAATAAAACCGACACCACGTAGAAACAACACCTCTCGGCCGAATGAGCGACCAACACTATGTGTCCGAAGAGCAACGTCACCGAAGAGACTGACGTCTCGTGTCGGAGACACAGTACACCCGAGTCTCCGACGTCGAGGACCCGAGGCCTCGTGTACGAGTTACCGACACCGCGAGTCTGTCCGAATCAACGAAACGCGGTATACCCTAGAAGGACCTAACCCTTAGCTTGGGGACAGAGGACGTAACCGTCCGCCTAAGAAATGGTGACTAGGTGGTCCCTTCAAAAGAGTAGAGACTAAAAATTCCTGTACGTAGACGGCTATTCAACCGTCTTGTTTATAATGGCCAATCCTAGGTCCTTATAAGGTCTTTACATGACTGTTGTATTCATTCCTTTATTACCGTTTGTAACCGGTATAACTTCTCTATAAAGTTTACCTACATGTAGTCTTACAAGAGTAAACCTAGAATATTAAAATTTACACATTTAATGACAATTACAAAGAAGAGTTCAACCATGATCGATTAGAAGATAAAGACTTCTACAAAAATGGTTGACGGTAAATTTTAATATAGTCATTATTAATGAAGCCGGTCAGGAGTCTATGTGAATTCCGAATGAGACCATCTGAGATAAGGAACGGATTAAAATAACAGTAATAGCATGTCATAGTAAGTAACACCAAGCCGTGTACAATAGGTCAAGAAGAAGAAATCGTATTACAGTAGTCAGATTCATCCTAGTGTTTTTTATCGAAATACTTTGAGTAATGATACAAATGAAAAGTCCACAACCACTACAGTCATTACGACAAAGAATTTAATACATTACAGAAGAGTGATTCATATCACAGTGACTATGCGTAAAGTCCTCGTCAATCTCTGAGAGATCATTATCGAGTACAAAGGGACAATTATAAACGACAAACTTACGAACTTAAACTTGGATTTAAACTAGAGTCACGTACAAGTGGGTCTTATACACATATGTGTGTATGTATATTGAGTCGTTGTACGTCAGTACAAGATAATTGACCAAGGTTGAAAGTAAAAAACAGTAATTTAAATAAAAAAAGTTTCGTAAAATACGAGATGTGAACCGGGAGGTATCGGTGTCTAAGTCGGTTGGAACATCGTCTTTATAAGACCTCTTTTTTTAAAGGTCTTTCAAGGTTTTTCGCTTAAACTTAAACGGAATACGACCGGTTGACAAATGTATCATAAATGTCGATAAAACTATCGTGAATTGTAATATAATATTTATTAGATCTCGACTAAATTTCATACGTCCTTCCATATGTATTCAATGTACGTGTATGTGTACTAAAGTATATACCTTCAACTCATAGGTGTCTAAAACCATAGACTTCACAGGACGTCGGTCGTTAGGCGGTGTCTATAACTTCCTGCTGATGTACAGAAACATGAAGCGATTTAGGAAAAACCATTTTTTTTCGCTTATATTTGTGAAAAATTTTGCCCAAACTTTTACTTTGACTAAGTCTATTCTAACAAATTTCACTGTACCTATTCAATAAACTTGAGTTTAGAAAGTCTGAATTGGTCCTCTTCTTAGTGAATTCATGATACTCTCGATTCTTTGCCCTTTCGCACCCTTTTTCCGTCCCTCATCAATTGTCAAAAGTATACTGTACTACCTTTCCACTCCTCTATCGAATAATATCAGAAACTCCTTTCGTCAAAAGTCATTATACTGTCATCGACTTAGGTCAACCGATTCCTTTTCCAATATCTCACGATAGACAAAATGTTTCCAATCAAAAACACAAAAAAAAAAAAAAAAAAGACATCCTTCCTTTTCACCCACATTTCACCATCTAACCATTTTTACAAATTTTACTCACTTAAAGAGGAATGGTATTATTTTCCAATTTTTTACCAGACTTTCCACTATTCAGTGTGAAATCCACCCAAATAATATATTGAAAAGGAGAGTCATAACGGCTAAAATAAATAAATGATCAAATAAAACCTCACACACCCAGTAAAAAGTATCCAGAAAATTATTGTTATGTCCGAAAAATCATAGAATTTCCCTATGAAACCCTTTCTCCTCGTCGTCGTCGCAAAATAAATTCTCATTACTCTACCGAAAATAAGAACAGGTCCACTGGCAAAGTCTAGTCAGTATCTACTACGGACCACCAAACCTTGTTAACTCTCGGTCCTTGGTGAAGTCGGACTCATGGGACTATCGAACAAGGTCACAATGTTACAAACCATTCCTTCATAACACAAAACCAAGTCGGACTGAACGAAACTTACAAAAGGGGTAGACAATTTTACGACTTCTATGAGCAAAATTTGTGACTTCATGAAATAAAAAGTCACACTAAAAGAATTTTAACGTTACGTCATAAATCTAGAAAATTATATTTCCAAAAGGTAAGAAATTCGACCCTGTTACCTCTATGTCTTTTCTACTCAGGAACCCTATACCTCGAATATGGATTGTTACCATTCACATTTCAAAAACACAGACAATGCCTTAAGTAAAGAATTTATTTTTAGACTAAACTATTGAACATCCATGTTCTCAAGAACTACTTCTTGTTCATCTTCTATAAGTAAGGTGTACGTAAAAATAACTGGGACCTCCATCCCCTCCGTATTATCACTGATTTGTATTAGGAATAGGTGAACCTTAAACACCAAATTCTCCCTTCCAACTTCTATTAATGTCGTTTTATATGACTAAACGAACAATAATAAGTGACATCTTCTACTCGTGAACCCTCGGTTCTATAAAAATGTTGAGGTCGTTTTACGTATCTTATGTTGTATTATGACTCTCCAGTCCGAAAAAACTTACTTCATATCTAAGGATAGGATCGAGACGGTAGAAAGGAGACACAGTAGAACTGTCCAAGGAAATTCGGAGTTTTGAGCTCTACGAATCCTAAGTCAGAAACTTTGACAGGAATGTCCCGACGATACTCTTAATTTACTATAGTATACATATTTCACGAACAATATCTCGGACTGTGTACATTCCAGAGTTACTCATCTATTAATATTAATTATTATTATTGACAGTAAAACGTATACCGGACTGTGTAGCGGAATCTTAAACCCTCAATCGGAAACCGTTATTCATACTGTAGAAGGACCTTGACTCTTTTCTGGTCACACAGACTTCGGACCTATAACGTAAAAGACAAAGTAACGGGTATAAACAAAGTCAAATTCTTGTATTTTGTGTGTGTTGACACATACAGATTTTTCCAAATTTCCTACCCCTTTACTCCTGAAGGTGTTTAATAGAAAATGTATTGACCAAAAAAAAAAATTATCATACAATGAAAATGACAGCCTATTCTTAATTTTTTTTGTTTGTTTGTTGTTGGACTGAATATTGTATCATCTTCACTAGTAAATGTTTACCTTGAGGAGTGATTAATAATATAAGTTTTTTAAGTCTTTTTTCTATTACACTTTTTTCATTTGGGTTTGACCATTTAGCATCTTTACTCTTTTACCAGTACGACTAAAACTAATTCTGATCAAGAAAGATCTTTAACAGTGAGACTCTCTGGTTATGGTTATTACAGAAAAAGTACGACCCTCCCTAACCCCCGTCCTCTTCTCCTGTTGTCTCCTACTCTACGGACCGACCGTAGTGACTGAGCTACCTGCACTCAGACTCACTTGAGGCCCTCAACCACTACCTGTCCCTCCGGACCACACGACGCTAAATACCCCAGCGTTTCTCAGCTTGTGCTGACTCGCTGACTTGACTTGACTTATAATATGTTGTAGAATTAGCCGAACATTTGCACAATGTACTGAATGGAAGGTCAAAATAAAGAGAGGAAACACTTCGAAACTTAAACTTCAGTGTAGTCCGATAACACTTACACTCTCTTTACTTCGATTATCTATATTAGGGACCCCATGAAGAACTTTACTTACTCATTGTCATTATACGACAACCAAGGATGGAGTTATATAACAACACACCTCCCCCACTAAAAACAACAAAAACAAGATAAGCCCATATGTATGTATCTGCGAGTTCTCAAATTAATGTAAAACTCTCTTCCTCCTCAAAACAGTTGTCTATCATCGTATAAAGGTTTACAAAGAGAGTACTTCAGAACAAGTTTCTTTTTAACGGAACAGTCTAAACATCAAAAATACAGTGGTGGTGGGGGATTAATAAGACAATTTCTAAGTCTGTACGTCTTTCGTATGGAAGTAGTAAATTCTCGTTTTTCGGATTCGTAGTAGACAGCAGTAAGTATTAAGATTGACAGGGATGTGAAAATCTTTTTCTCACTCCGAAACTAATTTTGTAAAGATTTTTTTTTTTATGGTGAAAACAAATTTAAGTGTACCGTACAAAATAGTTTCATTTAATCTCTAATATATAATACTTTACTAAGTCTTTAACAAAATTAAAAGTACTAAAATATCCTTATGAAAGAGGAAGTGGACATTGACTATTATTTCGTTCATCACTCCATATTAAAACCTCTTCATTAATGTACGAGTAGATCTTTTAATTAATACTTTAATTACAACATTTCTCATTTAAAATAACTGAGAACTTTGTATTGAAAGGAAATTACTTTTATTTCTTATTATGAATGGTTTAGAAATGTTTCCATATCAAATTAAAATATTTTCATAGTTGAGACTAAAGATTTCCATTGAATTTATAATGAACATAATGGTGTATAAAAGTAATTTAGAGGAAAGAAAGATAAAGTCGACATAAAGGACTTCTTGATCCATGGTCACAAGGAAATTGGCTACAACTTTGGTCTAGTAACTAGATATTCGGAGAACTACCACTTACCCCAAGGTTAGGGTCCCTACTTCTTACACTTTCTTAACAATGTCCTTATTTGGTCAACTACTGTGATCCATTTATTATCGTCGTATACTTTTTTTTTTATATAAAAGACATATACACACACACATATATATATATGTAAATGTATATATACGTACTTCTATCGATCTTTTACAACGGTCATTCGTTTCCTTTCTTTTTGTAAAAATAAGTTCGTTTTAATAAAAAATATTAGAGTATTCAGTCACAAAAGTTTATAAAAATTCACTAAAAAATTACGTTAAAATGTGTTCTGAGTTTATAGATTTTGTCAATATTTACGAAATCAACTTAAAGTCACGGACGGTTTCTCACAAGTCCGATGACGTGTCCACGTGAATAAAGTGCACGATCATTCCATATACGAGTTTTAGGAAGTTCGATCTGTAGTTGGTCATACACTTGGTTCTTGAAGGTCTACACATTCGATCTAAATCTTTTCCGTTTCCTTGGTCTCTAGTTTAACGGTTGTAGGTAACCTAGTATCTCTTTCGTTCCCTCATAGTGTCTTTGTAGATGAAAACGAAGTAACTGATACGATTTCGGAAACTGATACACCTAGTGTCGTTTGACACCTTTTACATAATTCGCTACTCTTGTGATCTGGTGGAATGGACGGAGGACACTTTAGACATACGTCCAGTTTTTCGTTGTCAATCTTGGTCTGTACCTTGTTGTCTGACCAAGGTTTAACCCTTCTCTCATACAGTTCCGACATATAACAGTGGGACGAATAAATTGAAGATACGTCTCATGTAATACTTTTTACGACCCGACCTACCTAGCGTTCGACCTTAGTTCTAAGGACCTTCTTTATAGTTGTTGGAGTCTATATGTCTAATAAGGTGACTTCACCGTCTTCGTTTCTTTCTCCTCGATTTCTCGGAGAACTACTCCCACTTCCTCCTCTCACATTTTCGACCGAATTTTGAGTTGTAAGTTCTTTGAACTATTACCGGATGTCAGGGTAGTGAAGTACCACTTCTCTACTTTTTCACTTTTATCACTGTCTGAAATAATCCGAGGTTTTAGTGATGTCTACCACTGACGTCGTTACTTTAATTTTCTAAGAACGAGAAACCTTCTTTTCGATACTGTTTGGATCTGTCGTATAATTTTTCGTTTCCGTAGTGAAACGACTGTTTCCAGGGACATCAGTTTCAATACCAAAAAGGTCATCAGTACAATACCTACACTCTTAACGTGGAATTTCTTCCGACCTAAGGTTTCTTAACTGAGAAAGTTTATACCATGACCTCTTATGAGAACTCTCGGGGAACATGACGTTCCTCTAGTTCGGTCAGTTAGGATTTTCTTTAGTTGGGACTTACAAGTAACCTTCCTGACTACGACTTCGAGGTTATGAAAACGAAACCCGTAGTCGGCTGAGTAACCTTTTCCGGGACTACGACCCTTTCTAAGTCCCGTTCTCCTCTTCCCCCACTGTCTCCTACTCTACATAAATACCATAGTTATCACTCCCTGTCCCTTCGGACCACACGACGTCAGGAAGCCTGTGTTTCTCAGCGTGTGTTTAATCATCAGCTTGTTGTCGTTTCACTTAAAGTCTCACTCTTGAGGTCTTTACGGTCCCCATGGTCCCTTTTTACATTTAGGAGGTGTCTGATTAAAATTTTGAGAACTGTTATGAGTCCGACTGTACATTTAATCTCCTCCTCCCAACTTTCGACTCAATATACCCATCGATATGGTAAAAAGGAGAATTGGACTATAGATGTATATGTGTCATCTTATAGCATTTCCCTCTCTCTTCCCATATACTTGACGAAACGAAACAAACTTCTTTTGTATCTTGTATCACTGGTATCTTGTATTAATAGACTTGAAACCCATCTGTTTTATGTATGACTCATCCATGTGTAAACTCATCCCAAGACGAAGTTTCTTAGATTCCGTCTTCAATGACACTTATTCTCGACTTCTGTAACCTCTGTGCAAAACCTACTATAAAAGTAGACTACAGAAAATATTCCACCGTTGAGAACTACTTTATGACAGAGTCTATGATAGAATTCATTAAAATCATTAATGCAGTTTTGTTAATGACGGTTTGTGTATCTAAGTCCTTACTGGGTTTTTTTTTTTTTCCTTACTGGATCAAAATTAATATCTTTATGTACACCTACAAGAAATTATCCAGTCTAAATATATAACAGATAGTAGAAAAGATTTCTTAGAAACCTATTGTAAGGATCTTAAAATGTCACGTTTACGTCTGTATTATTTTCACTCTGACACAACGATTTGACATACAAAAAAGACAGTTTTCTATCACCATCTGAAATACACCTAACCTTGAATTCCGAATTAAGTTCGTCTTGACACTTCATGAAATTCGTCATTTTCTACTTAAATATTTGAAGGAACAAGTAAATAAAATCTATAACGAAGTCGTAAACACCGGGGACACCTAGACGTTCGCATAGGATACATAACGTGACATCACCGTATAGGTTGCCTAAATTCATGCTAATTTGTTTCTGACCTTTTGTCCAAAATGTCCAATCTTAGTAAACCAACGACATCGATGACGGTCTCCTTTCGATTTACTAAGAAAGTCGGTAAATGACTAGGAGGTGTCGTCACAAAGAGTTCAAAATTACGTGTAAGGTAAATTGTCACCCTAGAACAATTTTTACGTCTTAGAACATCATCCAAATCTCATCTGGACTCTATGACGGAAAGATTGTTCAAGGGTCACTACGACCACGACGACCAAACACCTGGTGTGAATCTTTATTTATACTTAACTGCCAATGACAGAAGTATGACATAAAATACTTCACTAGGTTGTAAAAAAAAAAGAGGATCTATCGTGTAACTCTATAAACAAGTACCTAAAAAGTACCTTATTATAATTTTTAACAAGAGAATAATTAAATCGAATACTTATGACGAATTTTCACTTTAATCCTTTTAAACGCGATGAAATAATATCAACATCGAATCAAACTTTATATTGATCTCAAAAATTTTCTACATTAAAGTAAATCAAACGTAGACGACCAATCGTCAAAACTATTTGTAACTCAAGATTAGAACCCGTCTAATCTTGAGACATCCAAATAACCGATTGTACAGAATTGTTTTTATTTCAAGTAACAAAACTATATTTACTTTAGTAAGAAAATCGAAAAGTAGAAAGAATCACTGAAATCGAATCGTCCGGTTATCGTAAAGTTAAATTGATTAGGACATAATTTTGAATTAAAAACACTGGACAAAATATAATGACGTTAATAAATATGACGATAAATGAATTCAATGATAAATTGAATTCCTTTAAAAGGTAGTATAAAACATAAGTATAAAAAATACATTTAACAAAAGATGTGAGATTGTCAACCTGATGTAAATCTTTCTATTTAAAGAAGGTAGAGGTTGGTAACAATTTTTACATGAAAGAGTATCTTTAAGACAAGTCGTATTCTTGACGATTCCACATGAAAAATGTAACGTTGAATTAATCCGAAAAACCGAAATCGGATCGAATTATTAGTCAACAAGAACAGACCTCTTAGGGTCCCTGCCCCTTCGGACCACCCCACGGTAGATACCCCAGTGTGTCTCAGCCTGTGCTGACTTCACTGAATCGTCGTCGTCTTCGTCATTAGTTAACTCCTTTTCTTGAAAACTTTGTCTCAGGAATGAATTTAATCTTTACTGGACTAAAAATTGGTCTATTACATCAATATCTGGACTCAATACAAGAATAAAGTATTATTACTTCGGTAGTACTCGATAAAGTGACAAAGTCCGACAAAACGAAGAAGAGACAAGTAACCGAAGTCTGAAGGATGCCAATATCACGGAGAAACCGTAAAGATCAAGTCAGAATTTGGTGATAGTCAAACAGGATGACTATGATTTAGGAGTACGGAATGAAATGTGTGTCAAAGATATCCCATGGAACTTTTACCGGACACTAAGAAACTAATCTTACTCGGTACCTCTACGATAACCTTTGAATGTCTTCGAAAAGACATACGAAGAGATACGTGTTAATATACAATATATATACATCAAAATTTTTAAGGTATATTAACAAAAGACAAATGTGTAGTCATTCCAAAAAACTCATAAAAGAAGGTACAGTAAAATTCGACCAACTATAACATTTTCATTGGAAACCTAACAAGAAATCAATTTTGACTTTATTTTATTTTAAGGTTTTAAAATCATGTCAATTGAGTGTTTGTCGTACCTAAACTTAACGTATCCAGGTGAATGTGCACCTATAAAAAGGTTATTATGGACATGACACGACACGAATCAGTGAGTCAACACAGAACTGAGAAACGCTGGTGTATCTGACATCGGACGGTCCCAGAAGACAGGTACTTTAAGAGATCCGTTCTTATGACCTCACCCAACGGTGTGGGAAGAGTTATTATGGACATCATGATATATTACGTACCTACGTCTTGGAACCTATCCCTTTCGGTTAAGATTGCAACATGAGTCTAAAATCTGAAACTCCTCCCAGTCACGACGTAACAAGTTCCTAGTTGACATAGTAATTAAAACACATTTTTTTTTAAAAAAAAAAAAGTAAATCTATCTAAAGAATCATATGAATCATTTATATTTTTGCTTCAAAAATGTAAAAACACAGGGAATTCGTCCGATAATCAATCGAAAAGTGAAAATTTACAATGAACTAATGATCGTTATCTTAATCTAACTTTAACCAACAAACGGAAAAATACTTTTTCAATCTATACAAATAATAATTTTAACTGTGGTATGTACTTTTCTTATATATTTCCTTTTTGATTTTGAGGTGACAAAGAGAAGAGGAGTACGAGAGGAATATCAGACAGAGGGATTTACTTCCGGGACAACTATCAGATTACACAGATTAAGTCTGTAAAAGATACGGTTATGTATTATAACGATGAAAAAAAATGGGACACTATGTTGACTCTAAGTCAAAACAAAAAAAAAAATTGTCAAAAAATTCCACACTCAAAATATTAACTAAATTCTGACGTTAATTTTTCAGTCTTACAGAACCAAAATTTTACACAAATACATAAAGATTCAAATAAGATTTCTCCGATTATTCTGAAGACGTAAAACAAACAAATTTCCGCTTAAAGAAGGGATTACACCCTTCAAGCTATATATCTCGTATTATGTGCTTGTAAATTACTCGGACCTTCGGGATAACACTTTAGACGATTTAAACACTGACTAGAAGAAGATGTAAAATATTTCACTCAATAAAAAGGTGTGAATTAATATAATGACATTATTAATTACCACCATAAAATTCTACATTTTACAGTTTTGTATCTTATGTTAGTAAAAAATAATATACGGAACAGTATGATGTGTTTATACACGACACTCTTTTGGCGTCCAGGAGTTTTATCCTTTGTATACATTCAAGTAACCGACTATTATCAATACTTTAGTATCTCTAACATAATGTCAACACAAGACTAAATGTATTCTTTTGTACCTACAAAGAGATTTAGGTTACAACCTATTATTATCGTTCGAAAATAACTTGTACGTTACAAAATCGATTTATTCGAGAAGATTCAGTGTTTTTAGATTGTCGACCCTCTCCAGTAATAGACATTAAATGTTAATTCTTTTAATTTAGAAAATCTCCAATTGAACAAACTAAAAGTGTCATTTACTCACAGACGGTAAAATAAACTCTTGGAAAGTGGAATTATAACATAATAGAGACAATCCAACTACTTTTCAATGAGTTTATCCAGTCGTCCTTTGACTTGAATTGTAAGTTCCGAAAAACAAAGTTTCACTTCAAATAAAGGAGTAATTAATTAGGGTGTGGTTCTCACTATCGATATGAAGAATTCTGTCATCCCAAAAATAAAGGAACAGAATGCCTAAAATACATAAGTATCTAACTCAACTCAGAAGATTTACCTTCGGTCTCCTCACCTAGTATGCAAAACATATTTTATGTGGAGACTTAAGCATAATTCCAATAAATATAAACTATTAAAAAAGAGTAATTATCTTATCCTATAAAATATTAAATTCAAAGTTATGAGAGGACGATAGTTGAAGGTAAAAATATATTTCCCTAATAACTCCGAAAAATAAATTTGTATAAGTCGAAGTAAGAGTAATGAGTCGTATTAGTATCCCAGGGAAAAGAACCACAATCCACCCAAACAAAAACAAACAAAACTATTCCTTACATCCATTAAGGTTATACTTTTTGGTGGTTTCTTTACTCATGCCATTCGAATTACGGGAAGGAGATGGAATAAGAGATTTCTTTACGAAACGGAAAGTTCATCATTCATCAAGGTCCCGACGACAACGATCCTAAAACGAGTAAAAGTCATTTTAACTATTAGATCTATTATTTTTAAATCAATAGGAGTCTTTTGACAAATATATTGAACCAATATTTTAAATATCATAGAATTGATTTTAAAAATTAAAACACAAAATAATACATACAATATTTGTAGATGAAAGGGTTTCTTTATCCCTAGTCATCTTAGTGTACTATTTAACTATAAAATCGTTTAATTAAATCTACTTCGGTAATAAAAATGCAAACCTTATCCGAAACTTTAACATAAAGAAAGTTTATCAATAAAACTTTACGGAATACTTTTATCTAATTTTATTATCACGTAATACAATATATATAGATTTTCATCAAAATCTATATATGTCAAAAAATTACCATATATTAAACAACTTTTGGTGAAAGTCGACCATCATGAAAAGTTCTACAAAACATACAGAACTTTAAAACCATTGATGAAAAATTAACTCAATAAACCGGTTTAAAGTTCATTACCTATGTATGTTTCACAATATTGTCTATGAATCTCTATCTTTACGTATTAATGGGAGAATTATGTCGAAATATCCCATCTATTTAGACACTGATTGACATTATGTCCCTTTTTCATTTTTCTCAAACACACTTACAAATCTACTTCCTATCCCAGTGAAAACCGATACTCTGACCCTAAAGTCCGTGTCCCTCTTTATACAATTCTACATACCTGTTCCATCTATCACTAAGTTTTCAATCTACCCTCGTTTGTTTCTTGAAGGTCCCTACCCCTTACCGTTCTCCCTCTCCTTATTTCTAAACAATTCCCTTAACTCATTTAACTTTAGTCCACTTCATCTCTGATGTACTCGTCTTCATTATCACCATCTTCACGATTTGAACTCAAACCTGGCATAGTGTCTCCTGGAGTTTACGACTAGATTGTTTGACACGAATTTTATCCTCGTATCCTTCGTTCTCCGATAACTTTCATAAACACGTACTCTTATCGTACTCCGTACGACACGGAATTTTTATGATTAAATTTACGTCACAGATTCCCCCTTCTCTGTCTCTTCCTGATAACTTTAATAAAATTGTACTTTTATTGCACTACATTTAACGGAATTTTTTATGATCAAACTGACGTCTAACTGAAACTATCGACTGGTCCATTCTTCACTACCTTTGAATTAAATACTTTCACTCTTCGTCCGTCTACAGTTCTCTAAAACTTCCACCTTAGTGTCTTGAACTGGCCACTAACCCATATATTCCTCCATCGTTTCCTCCTCTATCCTTTTTGGTAAGTAATGACACACTTACTTTTTTTCAACTTTTCCCTCTCACCTTTACTGTTAACCTACATCTGCACCCTTAAAATCTACCACCATCCTTAGTGGACTTCTCAGTTTGGTTCAATGTCCTTAAACCTCAAGAAACCTTCCTTACTACGATTTCGACTTTGAGGTCATGAAACCGGTGGAGTACGCTTCTCAACTGAGTGACCTTTTCTGAGACTACGACCCTCCCTAACCCCCGTCCTCCTCTTCCCCTACTCCTACCGACCTACCGTAGTGTCTGAGCTACCTGCACTTCGACTCACTTGAGGTCCTCAACCCCTACCTGTCCCTCCGGACCGCACGACGCTAAGTACCCTAACGTTTCTCAACCTGTGCTCACTCGCTGACTTGACTTGACTTGTGTCTTTTTGACGTTTATATATTCTACTAGACCCGTTTTCCATATCTGCTATCGATTCCTGTTTTAAAATCCCTTAGGGATGTGAATTCTTATTTTCCTTCTTCCTTGTCTTCTATCCTCCATTTGATCGATAGAAAATATCTGACTTCTTCTTCGCTTTCATAAGATCCGCGTCGTCACTGGACTAATCTACCCTTAACCCGAACCACACTACTTTACCCGGTCCCACCTCCGAAGTACACCTCTCCACCCCTCCCCGTCCCCGTCTACACACACGTATCCCAAAACCTCAATTGACTACTTCTTTCAGAAGTCGAGTTTTCAAAATAGAATTTTAGACCAAAATCATTGTTCAAATTTCCTGTTTTTAGAGCACTCAGGTTGGAACATATGATTGTAAAGAAACAATAAATCCCTAGTCTGAACAATATTGTATTAAGGTGAGATGTTAAGTTACTTCTTCTTTCAAAACAGACTGAGACTCCATAAATTATAAAGTAATGCTAATGATGTAACCAACACAGGTTATATATTTTTCTTTAAATGTGTATCATCAAAAGTCTGTTGACGATAATTCTTTAAAAAAAAAAACGGATTACGATAGTCAATTGACTTTTTTTTTTTCAGTCTTACAAAGTCAATTTTAACAAAATTTGTCGCCCACCTCCCTCTGCAAAATTTTACTCAGTCAATTTACAATGTCATAGTATATATGATACCCAAAAGGTTTTATATTTCCTCTATTAACGATAATTTTCTGACATCTTATATCACCTTGGAACTTATAAAATAATTAGACTATTTAAGAACGAAGTTTCCTTCTTCTCTTTCTTCTACGACTACACGGTCCTTGAAGATGGGCCTTTTCCTTCCATTATTTAAAAACAAAATCGTTTCATGAAATATACTTAATTTTACATGACTCGTTAAAAGAAATGAAAATCATCAAAGTTTCTATCTAATTCATAATGAAGATTTAGTCGAAGGTAGTGTTTTTACGTACCAAAAGTCTTGATCTACTTACTACGAAAGAAAATAGACTTAATGAGATAATAATGGATCAATAGGTTTTAATTTTTACTTTTAACATAACATACAATAAAACAACTATATAAACTTGTAAATTAAATCCTGGTAGTCGGATCTTCTTCTAATGCATTATCTCGTGTCAGAATACTATAAGTTCGTACCTTCTTTGTCACAGTTCTCAACAATTTAGAGTATAAAGTTACACTTCTAAGACTCGGAAAGGCGGTCGGCCATCTAGAAGAACTTATAGGTCATTCATAAAGACTTTCACTAAAAACACATATATATACATAGAATATGTACTGTCAAATGATAAATAAAAATACTAATATCAAATAAATGAAAAATAAACTTTGTACAAGGGTAATAGGTAGACTAATACATCTCGTAGATTTAACTTGTCACACCATTTTGTCTTCATCGGGACCTGATTCTGAGGTTTCTTGACTCAATAACAGGGTCGAGGCGGAGAATGGTCAAGACGTCAAAACTCGTTCAGTGAATCAAAAATATAGACCATATAAAAATGGTATAGGAGAAGGTAAGAGTAAAATACCTAAATAATATCTTTAATAGATCCTTTGTTATTATGAATAATAATTATTAATATTAGAGACTCTAATTATTTTTAGAGATTTAGTAATAATGTCTCAATATCTTTACCTTACTCTGAATGATGAATAATAATTTGTGATTTTATCTAAAATTTAACTTTGTGATACATTTACATTTCACCATAATAATATATACATCCAATACGGTTAAATACTAAAAATACCTTAAGTACCATCTTTCAAACTCATTTGTACAATGTTCATAAATAAAAAACCAACGTTAGAATCGTTAGATTTAAATTAAAACTCACTAAAAACATAAGAACAAAGTCAATAATTTCTAACATACCAAGTCTACTGTAAGTACCAAAGTTTATTTTTAATTTAAAAAATATTCTCTAGTACTGGACCAACACAATAGACAACACCGAAATATTATTAAAACAATACATACATAAGACTAAACGTTACCACTTTTATCTCTTTAAAGTAACTATCTATGGTATTTTACTGAAAAGAATGGTAAATTTTTAGTTCTTTGTACATTAGAATTTAAATCTTCTATTTAGAAATTAAGGATGTTACACTATTTACTCTGACTAAGTTTGGGATGGTAGACTTTTGGAAAATCTTCTTTATTCGGTACGATATCAGGAGACCAAAAGTAAAGAGAAATAAAAACCTCGGACACCTAAAGGGAAAACAAAGAACGTTCGGGTTTATACATAAAGTATTAGAGATTCGGGTCCACAGGAGTGACTTTTGACGGTCTACAAATTTTTTAATTGTGTTTAAGATGTGAAAGAGTTCTATTTCTTACGAAGACATGAGTAAGATACTTCGGTCAATAATAGGACCACAGTTTTTGTCATGATTTCTTCTTTTACGTTTTTAAGGATTATTTTATAGTCGTTTATCTTGAGTGGTCATATATTTTTACCAAAACATGGGATTCACCCAAAAAAAGGGTCCCTATATTCCCGACCAAGTCATAAATTTTTAGTTAGTAACATTAGATAATGATTCCCTTTTTCCTGTAGTATAGTTACGTCTTTTCCGTAAACTGTTTTAAGTCTCGCGCAAATTCTTACATGTGCAACCCATACCATGCGACATTAGCAACACCGGCACCCTCCTTTACTCTTACTCAGAACATTCCTTCTTTAAATAATATGAACGTACAGGGTCTCTCCCCAAGTGGTCTACGGTGAATTCCGAGTCCCGTTCGTATTCCAAAATCAGTCCAACGTCTTCTATCCTCCTTTCCTTTGGAATCCGGTCTCGGAATCCGGTTTCTAAAGGTACTCTCCGTTCCGACCCGGATCAGTGGTCGAATTCTACCCGATCAAACTTAATGAGGTCACCTGAAGCCCCATCCTCTCACCAGAGATCAACAGAATTATAATTAAGGACTGGGTCCTACTAAGTCCCGTCTCCTTTATGACCAACCACACTCTCTTAACGAATTCCTGTACCAGTCAAACGTATACTTTCTATATAAGGATCGTGTTGGGAAACGATAAAGATTCTTGACGGATCAGGAACTTTTCTCCGTCAGAGAGGAATCCGGACATACCGGGGGGTTCACAGTTTTCTCATAGTTCTTATGGCTTTCATTCTATTAATCATATCAACCGGGATACTACTTACCTATAGTTGATCTGGATGTATTACATTCTTTTGTTGTGGTAATTACTATTTTTGTTTGAGAATTCTTTTGATCTTTATTTTCCCTTGAAGTATTGAACTATTTCTTGTAGACAATTTTTTTTGGATCTCGATTGGAATACGAATTTGTACTTTTTGACTTACGAAAGGGGAATTCTAACACTCACTACGTTTTTATAGGTAACAATAAGAGTGGTGGCGATAAATTGTATCATGTCGTTTAACATCGGTCACGTCAATTCTGTTCTTCACTTTTATTTTCCGTAACGTCTAACATTTTTTTTCTTTTGACAGGGACAACCATTTTCCGTCAAGATGACAAACGAAATACTAGTTTGTATTAACTAGTATTAAATTTGAACTACCCAATCTCAGTTCAATGATATAAAGTTTTTTACGTTAATGTATAAGACCCCGATACCTTTTCCACATCATCATAAATAAGGAGAATTTTCTATTGGCATAAGTCTAGTAAAATATGATCAGACAACGAGCAAAGTAAACAGACAAAGATAATGAAGACTAAACAACGAGATAAAATATGTGTCAACTCATCCCCTCTAACTCACTAACGTGAAAGGAGGTATTTTACTTCACATTTCCGAAACACCGTCTACAAATGTAAGTATTAAGAACTAAACACGTTTCAAGGGTTAACACAATTAACATAATGACTTCAACTTCAATGGTCTTCATTCGGGAAGTGCAATTACACTACAATATAACAGTAACAAAAACAACAAACATACAGTCAAAATTTTTATGTTAATACAAAGTCACTTATTCGTCGCAATTCTCAAATACACATCGTATTTCAAAACCCAAAAAAATGTAGTTTGAACATCAAAATCTTGACTCAAAAAGTCAAACAAAATTAGAGGAAAAGGGTTGTGTTGAGCTACGAAATGGACAAAGACTTCCGTTTTTCTTCGTTTTAAATATTCAAGAACTTACTCTCTTTAGAACACGTTATTTTCCATTTCCCTGCACTTTTTTATTTTTTACTGAACCCCTTTTTTCTTTGGAACTTCTCTCTTTATTCTTTACTAATAATTATCAAGATCATCAACGTCAGTAGTGTCTTTAACATACACTTAGAGAGAATACTCTTTATTACGTAGTAGTAATGATAATTATCATACTGGACAAAAGGAAGAGAATCCTGATGTCTCTGTAGTAACTGTGAGGTTACCTAAAACGATGGCAATCTCTCTGAAACCTCCGACCCTTAATACTCAGTGGTTACCTCAATACATTTCTACAGTCTGAATAAAAATCATTAAGGTTTCGTATATGTGGTTCGTTTTCTAGTTCCCATATATTAAATTAACGGAAAAAAGACAGATTTAATTTACTTTAACCATCTTTTCATACAATTCATTGATTTAGGATACAAATTAATTTTAAATTTCGATTCAACTGTTTGAAAGATAATCCAAGAATTGGATCATCTTTCTTCTTAAGTGTAGAAACATAAAATAAGGAAAACACTTTTTGGGACTACAGTAAATTACAAATCCTTACAATGAAAAGAACTTCTAGCACATCAACTTATCTATGACAGGACTATACACAATCTCCATATCCACGAATTGAAAAATCCGATACAAGACGAAAGACCTTTCCTCGTAAAAAAAGACATATTACGAGTATATTAAATTTTTTTTTACTCATTTTGATATTTACTCATTTTGAAAAAAACCGGTTTATGTCTTTATTAAACAGTATTACGATTTATTTTTTTATTAAAATTATTACGAAGTCAAAATCACAAACAGTTTTCTCTAACTCTTTTTCGTTGTAAAATTTAAGATTTTTTAAAAACGATCTTTTTATAAATTTAAATATACAATTATAAAAGACTTGTCGGTAAAAGAAACGTCTTACAAACTTGTCAATAAAAAGAAATGTCTAAATGTCGTACTCAGACGCGGACAGACGAAAAAAACTTCTTGTGTAATCAAGTCAAAATAGTCTAATATTTAGACGGGAAGCAAAAGTATTTTCTTTATGTTATTGTTTTTCCTCCTCCTTTTCTTTATCTTCGTCGAGACAAAGGTCATCACGGCGTAGTTCCATAAACTAAACAAAATTTATAGTAGTTGACTAGATATATTGAAACAGTAGATTCACTATCTTGAACCACAAAAAATTATGAAGGAAATGATAAGGGATATAACGTCTTACTATATAAACTGTACGTTCAAGGATACTACACCTCCTAAAAATTAGAAAATTGATTTCGATATGATCACATTCACGAATTTAAGTTTGACGATTTAGACATGTCAATTTGTCGTAAAAATCCTATCACTACCGTAGTACGAAAGACAGTATATTGATATCGTAAATGTCGTCAGGAAGTGATTTATAAGTGAAAAGTTTCCGAGTGTTGGTATACTTTAGGTGATGTTTAGAGTATAAAATTGTATAAAGTATTGTCATGTTTATAACTTAGGTCGTCATAATGTTTTGATAAAATAAGTAGGGGTATCTTAATATTCTTACTGATTACTATGACAAAATAAATGTCGGGACTTTCCTTTTTCTCCTAGAATTTTGGGGTCGACTTCAGTCTATAATGATGGAGAGGTAAGAGACGTGGATGTGCCAGTTATGGTGGTTCCGTGTTATGACGAGTCTATTTACCCTTTTGCCTTAGGTCAAGACATCAAGCTTGGTCTTCGTTAGCTCACCACCATCTAGGTCAAGGGTGACTCGTTGGTAGATGAAGAAGTCGTCGTTTCTGAAAATAAAGTTTTCGATTGTGTAGACGTTACGGCCCCTTTTGTTCATTCTTAGTGGATGTCAAAGATTTGCCTTCACATATATATATTACGTAAAAAATTAAATTCATGAATAAAACGGTTTACCCTATATAATCTAAATCATTTAAGGTCGTCTGTCACCTTAAAATGAGAAGAAATAATAATCAAAAGGAAAAGAAATAGTAAAAACGTGAAATTTTTTTTAAAACAAAATAACTGTTTTCTATGACTCACTCCAAATCCTCACAGTCATATTCTATTACGAATTTTACCACCCTTTTTACCGTCTAGACTAGGTTTGACGGATTCAAATTTAGGACCTTCGGTCTGAACTATCGTCAAACGGTCGTGAACGGAACTATTAGAAAACCATTGACCTATCGAAGACTTTCCTGACTTTAATGACACATTCGGAAAAAGGAAAAACTTTCATCTAAAGAATGTCTTCCAAATTCGTAGGAGGTCCAAAACAGAATAACCGATCGAGTGTGTTAAGTGTAATCTTCATTAGAATTGGAAGAACGAACAAACTTCCAATTTATTAAATTGAGAATCGAACATTAGAGGACATACACACAAAATCAAGATCTCTTAAGACACTTTGTAAGGTTTTGGAACTTATGAGAAAGTTCAGGACCAGTCAGGTTAAAATCAGTACCGTGATCCTTATTAAGATGTTTTCTTTTATACCTTTTCCTTTTCGGTCGGTTTGCATTTTACTTTAGTAGACACGAGAGTTTCTGTGGGGGAGAGAGTTTCAGTAGTGGACAGTAACTCGTTCCATGGCATCTGAATGTTTACTACTAAGATAACCTCTATTGTGAATGTAAGTAAAAAAATCCAGCGAGTAAATTTTCAGTGTATGAGACATAGTCAACTATTTAAATGACTCTGTAGAAAACTAAGTATGGTTTTCGTTTGCCATAATCATAACAAAATTTTCGGTTCTTTTTGAACGACATACTTTTTATTTTAGTATAAGATTTTAGTTTCCGAAAATTACTATGTCTAAATTATCAAAAATTGAATTAATAATGTCTTGGGTTTTTTCATAGAGGTTGTTCAAATTTATTCAACTTAAATCATTTGGGTCATATCGTCAATTATAAAGAAAAAAAGTTCAAAAAAGGTAGTGTTTTAAGTTGTATAACTAGAAATTTATTAGGTATAAGAATTTAAGAAGGTCTAAGAAAACAGACGTCTAAAAGTAACATTTCGGAAATACAAACTTCCTACCTCTTTCATTGACTATTTTATGTTGGATACTGTACAATTTTGTTAATCCAGAAGAACCATCCTCTGTCGAGTTCCTATATGCACAAAACAGTACTGAAGGTCTCATACAGATCTGGTAAAGGAAAAGTCATAAGGGGGTTCTTTGGAGAGTGTTAAATTAAAAACATGACTTTGCTGGGGTAAACCAATTACTAAAACCCTAGATGGGTGGATTTATTCGAATTTTAGTCACTCAGTAGGATCGGAAGAGAAATCGTTGGTTTAGACGAACAAAGAAAGAACAAAGGAATTGTAGATTTAGGTAAAGGAGACAAGGTAAGAGTGAAGGTGTTTAACAGTACGAGAGTATTGACGATAGGGACGGAGTCAAGAGTTGAGAAGCAATGAGTCAGGTAGAAGGTGACAAGTCACTGGAAAGAGTAGTACACGTGTTCTGTATGTGTGTGTGTCTCAATTCTAGGAAGGGACGGAAGTTCAGTGTGTACCTTAGTCTTAAATTACAACAAACACAGTTCATCACTTCTCAGAACATATTGTTACAACGGATTGTAACGTCGACAGGAATGAAAAGAAAGAGGGAAAAGACAGGGTCGGTAGGATTTGGTGAACTTTCAGGGATTTATAAGAACAGTAAAGAAGGAAACAAACTTAAAAAAAAGGGGATGAACAAAGGATAAGTAACGGAAACACCGGGAATATTACAACTATCTCAATAAGAAAAAATGTAACAGATAGAGGTCATCTTAGATTTGAGCACAAACGAGTACAAAATTAATGGACATGAATCATACATCATCTGTTACAAATTTATTTAGTCGTTTACTGAAATATACACTCACAAAAATGTAAAAATATAATCAAAGGAAAGACTCGACTTAAGTCTCAAAACTTACAAAATATAACCGGAACGAAGACAATCAGGACTTAAGACCTCTTTAGTTTACATACATCTCTTAACCAAGATCGTAATGTTATCCCCTCCAAGTCATCGGTTAAGTCAACTATCCAAAACCCATAATGTATACGGTCATGTCATGTCTTTATACTATTCGATAATGTATTGAGTAATTACTACTGAAACAACCGTGAACTTAATTGATAATCTTTGTTCTCATCACGAGATGTTAACTTTATGTTATGTTCGGTGCACAAGAAAATTGGTGTATATCGTTGTCGTTTGTCCACTTTAATGGTCAAAATTGTCACATAAAATAAATGAGGTAATATAGGTCTTATAGTAAAGTCACACATTAGTCATAAAGTTTTACATGTGACGGAGTCATAAGTTTAAATTAATTTTTAACTCAAGGAGTTAACGTCAATGTAAAGTTCACGAGTCATCGGTGTACCAATCACCATTATGATAGTGTCCTATCATGTCCAGGTTTACTTACTAAAGTTTTCGAAAAATCGAGAATTTAAGGAAAAATTTTCTTGATGTAACTAAGAATTGGAAAAATCCATTACATAAAACAGTTCAAACTTCTGGAACATCAAAAAAGGGGGGCTTTTACGTGTATCCGTATAGGTGTGTTTCAAACCCGGTTAAGTTCCCGAAGGGACCATCGAGTCTACCACTTCTTAGATGGACGTTCCGTCCTCTGGACCCAAACTAAGCACCCAGCCCTTCTAGGGGACTTCTTCCCTTACCGTTGGGTGAGGTCATAAAAACGGACCTCTTAGAATACCTCTCTTCTCGGACCACCCGATGTCAGGTATCTCAGTGTTTCTCAGTCTGTGGTCACTCGCTGATTGTATGTGTGCGTGGATGGATGATATGGGGTAGGGTGGGGGAATGGAGGATCTCAAGAACTTCGGTCAGACATCTTGAAGACATCCTATATAACTGACCTATAAATAAACGGTCATCAGGATACATTTTGTTTGTCTTTCTATCGTGTCTTGGAATTTCTTAGGAGTCCGTTTAATTCCCATAAACAACCTTTTATCGACTGATGAAATACGTGTGCGTGTAAGTGGTGAGGGCACAATCCGTTTTGGTGATTAGACTTCTTTTCAATAATCATGACACCCCAGTCCCAAACTCCCGAAACGGAAGAAGGGGACGAGAACCGAGTCTACGAGGAGGAGACTCTGTCAATGAAGAACTTTAAATGTTTCGTGAGACACTAACTTCGGGTCCTGTTTTTTACTTCTTTGTAAGAGGAATTACAGTGTTTCACATCTTAAAACCTTCTTTTTTCACCATCACGTACAAACAGTAGAAAAAGAAGTAGACTTTCCCATTATTCGTAAAAATAAAAAAAAATTGGTATCTTTCCGTCAAGTACTAAACGTCAAGGATGTTTAGATTTTAAACTAGAAGTCTAAAAAAATTTATTTCGTATTATCAGAAATAATACCTCAAACAATATTATCCTAAAATTAGAGCTGCTATCACTGTGTGTATCACCTACACTGACTATGCACGTCGATCATAACGAATGCCACCATTTAGTCAGTAAACGGTAAGTCATTGTATCCACTACCCTGACAAGGTTTTTTTCTCGAACACTGCTTTTGACGGTAAATCGCCAAAAAGAATTGGGAGAAAATTTTTAAGACACTCGTTCTCATTAAATAAAGATGAGAACATTTTTTCTATCTACATAGTCTCGGTATCATCACAGATACCTGTTGTTGACCATATTTAATAAGGTCATCTACATAAGAGTTTGGAAAACGCATCCTCAATCATCTTTTCCTTTAGGAAACAATGAATGCTCCTTACATTTCTTTATAAATCTCATATTTAAGAAGAGACTGTAGCCTCTCCAGTACCAGTAGTGTAGGTCAGCTCCCAATTTATTCGTAATCTTAGTAAGGTCGAAACTATCAGGGAAAAAGGTGAAGGTAGACGTCATCGTTTTTACTAATCTCCTTTCATCTCCCCTACTATTGCGATTAAATAAGTCTAATGTTTCGCATTTCCAGTATCTAAAATACGATTCTAATAAAAGGTATTAACTCGATGAACTGTCATCCTTATATCCTTTTAGGACAATTACTTCATCTGGGATTTTACAAAACAATACCACTTCAAGGTATACTCATTTGTCCCAATGAAACATATTACTTTTGTTACGAGTATGTAAACTTACACATCATTTCCATCATCCTCATTCTTTGAACCGATTAAGATCGAAATAGTATTAAACGTCTTAATTGAATCCATTAAATAAACGACTAAAAGTAAAGAGAGAAGAGTTCAGTCACTGAAGTAATTGCTACAAAGAGGAGACACTCAAAATTTATCTTCTAGTTATCATAGTAATTTGATAATCGAAAAACAGTCAAGAAAAAGAGTTTGATCTTTTTTTTCTTTAATCCTAGTATAATACTACACATTCATATCGTCACCCGAGTGACCGATCAAACCCCCAGTCGATTCTCTCGTTAACGCATATAATTCACGTGACAACAACGGAAAGTCGTCTGACATCTTTGTTACGAGAACATGGACCTTCGTAAGTTCACTTGCCGGTACCTCCTGTCGGCAGATTCGAACACTTCTCCCCTGGACCCTCCTTTGGATTCCACCTTCAATTATTGTCGTCACCCCTTCAGTGTGTGTTCTTCTCCCCAGCGTTCGGGTTTTTCGAGGTCATGTGTTTCGGACTTCTACGCCGCGTTTTGTCGCACGTAGGGTAGTCCCTACTTCATCAAGGAAGGAGTTGGACGTCAAAGGATAGACTTTGATTATAACATTTCCTCCTAAACAATGTCTTTTTCTCAGCACCGCCGTCTTTTGGGTTTTCCTTCTACTTCTGTGTTTTTGATCTGAGTCTAGAGTATCAAGGATGTTCACAATTTTACGATTCCTCTTCATTGGCTTTTTTCTGTCTACTAGGGTACCTACTCCTTCTCCTCAAACTCCTTGAATTTCCGAGACTTGGAGTGTACTCTTGATCTTTAGTTCCAGCTTCCTGTCGGAAGATATTACTCCTACTGAGACTTCTCCTCGTTTCCGTCGACAACAAACTTCTGTGAAGAAACTGAAAACCTTGGAGATCATCTCCTGCTCAGGCTTTCAACTGACTTTTTCGTTTTCGATTAAATTAACCCACCATTGAACATGGTTTTATAAAATGAAGTTTTAGATATTTCGTCTATGTCAATTCCTCATACATCTTGATTCCGAAGACGAAGGAACGACGATACTGCCTATACCCTTACAATACTAAACTAAACGTTTTTTTGTTTGTTTGAATGTTCTGTGAAGTGAAGAAATTTACTTATATATATATATTTATATATGTATATATAAAATTTACAAACGATAAATAACGGGAATCTATCCAATACGTAAAGTTGTAAGTAAAGTAAATGACAAGTTTCGTTTTCTTTAACTCCGAGATATTACTTGAGGGTTAAATAAAGACCTTTTCTGTCAAGACGATGTGAGAATTCCTCGTATATTATAAGGAATCACTATCTCGTAAAATACAATTTTACTTAATAAAAACTGGTTCGGTCCATGTAAAGACAAATATGTCTTCAGAACGGGGATCCTCCTGTCCACAATTGGTCTCATCGTCACTTAATTCTTAACACAAAGGAGATTTCTATTTAAATTTTAAGGGTGGTAAACTATGGGACTTTTCAAATTAAAATTAATATCTTACAAGTAGATGTCTCTTAGATCTCCTCCGAAAACGACATAAGGTAAAGACGGTTTGAATTCTCTTTTTACATGACTACTTTTCCTTTGTATAGGTGTAACCTTTTGTAAACTGACAGATTAAAAAGTCTGGAACTAAGAATACAGTTAGTGAGTTAGAGACAAATAACACGGTTTCTGACTCTTAGTCACGTCACCTTTCGGACAAAAACTGACAGTCCTGTCGTATGTGAAAAAGTTACAACCTTTCCGATATATAAGATTTCTCGTTCAATAATTTCTCAATACGACTCTACATAGAAAAAAACCATGATTATCATCTTTTTTTACGTGACCACCCAGGAAACTGTCTCTACAAAATCTCTTTTACAAATTCACCAATTTCCTAAGTTCCTTTTATTGTCCTTTTTCCATACCCTAAACTACAAATGAACAATTAGACCTAATTACAGTAAAGATTTGAAATCTGTATAGATTATCCGATTTTACTGAATGTTTCTTTACACAGACACACACATACACATATATAACTGTTTACCCATATTAACTTATATATATGTTTGTGTATGAATATACGATAATGGGTCCATATTTAAGAAAATAGTCCTAAAAAATCTATCACCATCTTATTTTTATTAAAATTTTACAGTATGAAATATCAAATTAAAATTCCCCTTCTAACCAATAAAAGTTAATAATTTCCAAATTTTTATCCGGTTTAGTGAAAAATACGTTAGTACAAAATATGTCACCAGAGTAACGTGTAACACAAAAAAGACGTGAAAAATGCCATAGGAAGTGCGACCATACAGTCATATGTGGGTTCTTTTTAAGGTAAATTACTAACACGGAACATAAGATAATAAAAAACGTAGTAATCATTTTAATTCAACAGATAACATTTACTATTGATATACTGAATCCTCTTACATAACGATATACATGACGATACCTTTTCCTTTCGTCAATAAATAAACAAATACCATGTCAATAAAATATGGAATTTTTGGTTGTATTTATGGTAAAGATAACAAATTTCTAATAACAGGTAAAAAATTTTTCAAATTTCTTACATCATAAAAGACTCCTGACCATACCATGTTTTTACATTGGTTTTAAAAGTCTATGATGTAAAAATTTTTCGTTCCTACCCCTTTTATACATAGTCGTACCGGGACCACATCTTTTTATTTCAGAAATTAACTTGGAACCGTTTTATGTAATGTATTAATAAAGACATTATAAAGACCATCCCTATTTACAATCGACAGTCAACTAATACAGAACTTTTTCTTACCTTTCAGTACGTAAACCCGAAAAATCTAACAAACATTGATTTAAACATGTCTTTAGGAGGACACTTTAATTCATTTGGTAAAAGGTCTAGAATTGACCTAACGACACTAAAACGTCAACTTTTATTAAAGTTTTAAAAGTCCAAAAAACATATAAATAAAAAAAGATTGTTTATATAAATTGATATATTAATTTCAAGTCATCAATTTGAGAAGTATTACGTCTTTACCTACCGAACCAACATATCACTTTGCTCAGAGAGTCAATGTGGTAATACCTTATATTATCACACATACAAACTTTTAATTCAGTAATTAAACAACGAAAACTTCCGTTAGATAAACTTTGTACATTAAAGGACTACCATAGACGTAACATAATCTTTTATTCCGATATTTTAGTTCAAAACATTTTTTATACACATATCAAAATTCCACACATGTCTCTTCCCTTCTCGCATGTGTCAGAATTCTCACTTTAAATGACGATCATCCCACATAATCAAGATTGTGAACTCGTTTTTTTTTTGTACTCATAAATGGTAGAATGGACGTTCTGCCTTTACATAATAAGATTCATGTAAGACTTCTGTGATATATGAATACTGGAATAAACGTATAACAATCTGTGACCAAAGGATCCGTTTTTACTGAACCTAGTCGAAGAAACATTAACTTTGTGAATTTTACATAATCATTATTGGTCCATACAGATCTAAAATTATCAAAATATTAAACCGAAGATATGTGACGTTTTCAACTTAACTCTTTAAATTCAATAGTGGTATCAGAACAAGAAAAACTGGTGATCTTCTTAGAGAAGAAACTCAGTCAATTGTGGTCCATATATGACAAATATCCAGTTTCCTTTACAACCGTCAACAGAATCCACTCGTTATTTTCTTATGATTCAAATAAGTTTCAAAGTCTTATGTTGAACACCAATGTAAGAATCTTTTTACATTTAGTCAAAAACATAAAAATTCATGGATTGGGATTATGATAAGAGAGGAAACTGGAGTTGTAAGAGCTCAAGGTCACTTTACAATATTTTAATCTCTTACAACATCTACTCGTCTAATTTGTCAGATTAATGTCAGGCTATGGAGACCCGTCATCTGTATGTGAAAAAAAATTTCAACATAACAAAAGTCAGATGATAATACCGTAACCTGGCAAAAGACGTATATAAGTACTTGATTTCTAAACCGGAACAAAAGTAACAAAAATAAAAACGTGTAGTGTTTAAACTTCTGATAAACTATCATAACATTGTTTTACTAGAAGGAGAAATTTAAATAAATCTTATTTACACGTCTCATAAACACTCGAACGAATCCAGTATAGACTCTGCGTTTCAAACCGACTTAGATCATAGTGAACCTGTACTCAATACATTATATATGACTAGTTGTTTTCTAGGAACATCGTACATACAATTGTAAAACTTGAGAAGGAATAGACGTTACGTCATCTAATTAGTCTGTAAAATTGTTTTCATAAGTCCATTGTAAAAATCGAATATTACTATCGTAATAAATGTACAAAACTATATACTAAACATTATATTTAGTCGAAGAGGTCAAATATCACAAATTAAGATCGTAAGGTAAAATATGTACGTATATATGGAGAGAGAGTCTAAAGTTGACCTTCGTTAAAACTGATAAAAGATGGATTACTTCTGTTTAACAATAAGACTTAACAAGTGGACTTTGAATAAAAACTCATCCAACTTTCCTGGTTCTATGAACTCACAATTTTCCCGATATTCACAGGAGAAATATACGTCCTCTATGTACTAAAATTTTCAGTGTTTTCCCCTTCATCAAAATACGAGACACCTAATAGGTTATAAATCAAAACATTCAAACAAAATTTTGTCCAACTCTTCACCAAATCAATTTAAATCCACTGTCAAATAAAAGGTTGATTTTAACTTTTTATGTGGAAAAGGAGTAAAGGGAGGAACGTCAAGGAGAGTCCAGGGTTCAAAGGTTCACTAAACTTGCTTTACAATGTAAATAACTCTTCGACAAAAACAAGAATTAATATGACTCGATTCGTGAGGTCTACCTTTCAGTAAAACATGATACATGTTATGGGTTCTTCTCCAGTGTAACTCAGTCTTCTGACATTCATGGTGAAAACTGCGAGGTCTATAATTGGAACATGTGTGATATTATTTTGTTAATCTTTTATAATACTCGATATTTATATATATATAATAAAAATCAAAACTATCGAGACACAAATTTATGAAAAAATTACGTCTATTTTAGTAGTCCTTTAATTGGAATATACCGTGTTTGGTTTATGTATTATCACCCACCGAGACTCAAAGATGCAAATTCCTCGATTCTTTTATCCAAACTCTACTATTTATCATGTGTGTGGATACTACGTCTACATATGTACGAGCAATGAAAATTCTAACACGACACAACTAACTAGTGTTACTTTCCAATATTTAACTCTTTTATCTTTCAATGTAAAAACCTGGTATAATTTTGACGTTCTTCTACTCCAGAATAAATTTCTAGAAAATCTGTTGACAATTTAGGACAGTGTACTATGAATCTGCACATCTTACATCGAGTTAAAAACTTTTCATTGACTGGATCTCCCAATTACAACTTTGACTGTGTAAAAGTTTAATTTTACGAATAAAACATGTCTTTTGTTACAATTTGTGTTCGTTTAGACAACATACATTATTCATTGTCTCAAAATTTTTCTTTAATTAATAAATCGAAATAACTCCAGAAACCAAAAAGAAAGACCTTTGGACTTCATAGTACAATATTCGCTGTCAGAGTGTGGTCTTATCGTCACGGGAAAGAAAAACATGTATAACTAACCTGGAAAGAAATGACAATCCACCTGTGAAAGATACAATCAAAACTTCGTATTAAGAAACTTAGGAAAATATGTTTGATCTTACATACACATTCTTAAGGACAGGGACGTTACATCATTGATGTTTGAATAAAAATTTATTTATCTTTTGAACAAAAAGATTCGATAAAACATCTCGGAGGAAAGAAATAAAAATAAATCATTGTACTTTTCGTGAGTCATGTATTAAAGTTCTCCATAATGTATTTACGACAATGTAATCACAAGGGTCACGGAACAGACGAATCGGTTTACAATTTTATATAATCGATTAATTTCCTAACACCCAGGGGATGACGACGACGACTCAGCGAAATCAGCACAGACTGAGACACACTGGGGTATCTGCCCTCGGGTGGTCCGAGGGGGCAGGGACCCTAAGAGGTCCGTTCTTGTGACCTCACCCAACGGTAAAGGAAGAGGTTTCGTACTTTCACTTTTCACTTTCAATCCAGTGAGTCAGCACAGACTTAGAAACGTTGGAAGGGTAAAGGAAAAGGTCACCTAGGGGATTGCATTAAATTAAGGTTTTTGGGGGTTTCCAATCTTTACATAAACGAAAAGTAACACTGTGACGTAACTAAACGATGATACTTATTCAATGGTATGTTCCATATTTAAGTTATAAGTTTGAAAATACACTCTATTAAAGTTTTTATTCAATGGTATGTTCCATATTTAAGTTATAAGTTTGAAAATACACTCTATATAAAGTTTCTTTTATACTTCACTTTAAAGATCCTTTTACTTTACCTTCTTACTACTTTTGTAAAGTAAACAATTCGTCAATATGTTTTACTCTAAACATTTCGAAACCGACAAAAAGATCTGTCTAGTCATATGTAAAAATAACTGTAGGACTCTTAGAGTTAAAGTCATGTTTCTCATGTTCTGATATTATTTACTGTTGAGGTCAATTCGTGCTCTATGAAACACAAAAATCACTAGTAAAGAGGAATTCATTAAAACAAATTTACTGAAACATATTTTGTTTAAAAATTCAACTCCTTTCGTCTACAAAGGGTCATGGAAAAGGACTTCGTACGACTATATGATTATGAATCAAAATGAATCCTCTTGACCGGTTCTTTTTCAAATAAAAATCGTTGATGTAAAATGATCAAAGACAAAACATTATCATGGTTGACATACAACATCCGATTCAAACAGGCAATGAACTCTTGTTCTACTTTTCGGTTTCGAGTTTTAAAGACAAGAAACGTTATCTTTTGGCACATAAACATTAGAGAAACGAAAATTGTATAAATGGTATATAACTAACGAGAAAACCCCAAAACAACCCACCCTTTTTATCACCTTTCCAAAGTTAAGTCATGGAAAAACGGATTATATAATCCGTACAACTATTATCTCATAACAACCATTGTGTTAACAGTACCCTTCTTGACCCAAACCTCAACTTAGTAAAATGGAGAACTTAAAGTGAGAAGAGTAGACATTTCAATTTTTTTTTGGTTTGTTTGTGACTACTGACACGTTCCAGGTTAAGTTTAGTCTCTCAAGTACCAATAAAGAGTGCACATACAACAGAACACATGAGTGCCGGGTTTAGCACCGAAAAGATAAACCGGGGACTTATACGCTAAATTACACATTGAAAGTCCGTTTACAGAACACCGGTACTGTAATAACATTATTCATACTCTAGAAGACTTGGGAATCAAAGTTACTATGACAACATCGTGTGGTATTTAACACTTAACTCAAGTTTATAAACATATGATCATCATTCATGTTTTCAAATACTAAAAGGTTTCCCGAGACTCCTTAGAGTTTCTGTCACATTTCACGTAGGACTTTACAGATAAATTCTTGGTTAGAAACCTTTCGTTTTTGTTTTCTAAAACTCCTTTAAATTAGCGAACACAGACTCTTATCATCAAGCAAAGGGTAAATTAATTTTTATTCTATAAATTTATATCTTACGTCTTGATAAAATTCTTTTGTCTAGAAACTACCTTTGTAAACGAAATAAAACCAGAAAATTATTTTTCCTATAACATTTCAGTTTCGTTTCGTTTAATGAGACTACTCTATACCTTTTAGGTTCGTCTAATACATCTGCAATTTCTCGTTGAGTCAGAGAAAAGTCCGAGAAATTCTTGTACTAATGACATTGTCTTTTGGTTTAAGATCAAACCAAAACTGTCATGAATCGTCATCTCCAAAATGTTCGAGGACGAAGGGAAGAACACTCATTCATGTAGTTTCGATCCCTTTAACAGTTTAAAAATTGTGTGAAATCAAACAAAAGACCAATGCAAGAGAGAGGATGAAATTACATGAACAAAAAGCGTAAAACCTCGTATATCTGCGAAGTCCTGTTTTGAGAAACAGGATCTTTTCGAGTAAGGCAATAGGACTATTGAGCCACGATAAAAAGACAGTGATATACAAGAACCAGTCGACGGTTATAATATTTAAAATTGGTTTTATTGAAACTAAAGTCTCTTTTAACTTTCATTGAACTTTTGACAGTGTACATTCGGAAAAAAATCCCACGTTTCGAGTGCTTATGTGCATTAAAATTTCAGAAGTTAAACCTTTTTATTTGTACAGGTAATGTATATACTGGGTTTCTATCGGGGAGGTATCATGTATCGTTCGTCTACATATACTTGAATTTTAATACGCTCCGTTATAAAGTCATACCTTAGAATGTTAATCCACGAGTCACTAATGGTCAGTAACGTTTATCCATGAGTTACTAATAGGTAACTAAATCAAATTATAATCAGGTCTCAAAATCCAATGGACAAGTTCGACTGCATGATGTCTTGTATTGACTACTACAACACTTTTGTAGACAGCCTTAATACTAAGTCAAATGAACTTGTGTAAAATACAAAAATCGAAAAGGTTTATAATATACTCATTACGATTGAATGGATCAGTCTGGTCGTATTCTTTAAATCCCCGAAGTCTAATTCTACAGAGAAGTACTCTGTCGTTCTGACTCAAAAGTGAATCTTTTTTATGGGAATGTAATATGAGGTACATTCAAATTAACCGGATTCTAAAGAGAACAAAAATTGAAACTAAATAAATAAGTACCGAGAGGACCTAGAAGTAACGATCAGTAGTACCGTGTACCCGAATCATCGAGGTGCTGTACACCCTGGAAGGACCTAGTCCCTAGCTTTGACACAGAGGACGTAACCGTCCGCCTAAGAAATGGTGACTCGGTGGTCACTTCGGGTTCTAAACAGAATTAATATACTTAACTTTAAGAATTTTATGAACACAAACAACGAAGATTAACAAAAATTACAGAATGAATTTTCATTATCATTAAATCAAAGAGACAAAAGACACTTAAACCCTTTATCAAATATTACTCACTTTAACATACCATCAAACTCGTAAGAAACCGTAACGGAAAGAAACCCTAACCTTACTTTTGATTGGAAAAGGTCAGGACACCGGTGACGACTCAAAAGGCTTAGACGACCGTATAACTCACGTCGTGAAGGTGTCGTAGAAAACCCTAAAATTGTCGTAGTAGAAAATCCTAAATTTATTGAGTCGACCTTAAGGTAGTAGTGATCGAAACAAGTATCCTTACGAAGGATTCCGGGTGAACTGAAGTGTGAGGTCCTACAGACGAGATCCACTCACTGATGTGGAAGTACCAATAGGGTCAGTAATTCTGGAAAAAAACACGGACAAGACACATAAGAACGGTGGAAAAAAGTTAGAGAAGATGAAGATAATCCAGGAACGGTGAAGACAGCAAATAACACGGATAGAAACGTCCTTTGTAAGGGAACCATAGAGGTTAAAAAAATTTTCTCTAAGATCAAAAAGGGTAAGATAACAAAAGGAGATAAAGAGCTGTAACAAGTGAATTCTTCCGAAAGAATAGAGAGGAACGATAAGAGACCTTGAGACGTAAGTCTACCCATTTAGAAGGGAAAGAGCAAACGGACACCGAAGAGAAGAAAAGAGTCGATAAACATTCCGCAAGAGTCTGTTGGTGAAACGGAAGAAATTAAAGAAAAGAACCCCTACCAAAACCAATGGTGGAGGACAAGTCAAGTCAAGTCAAGTCAACGAGTCAGCACACGTTGCGAAACGCTGGGGTACTTAACGTCGTGGGGTCCGGAGGGACAGGTAGTGGTAGAGTGCCTCAAATGAGTCTGAGTACAGGTAGCTCAGGCACTACGGTAGGTCGGTAGAGTAGGAGTCAGCAGGGGAAGAGAACGGGGGTTAGGGAGGGTCGTAGTCTCAGAAAGGTCACTGAGTTGAGAAGCGTACTCCATCGGTTTCATGACCTCAAAGTCGAAGTCGTAGTCAGGAAGGTTTCTTTAGGGTCCCGACTAGAGGAAGTCTTACCTGACCAACCTAGAGGAACGTCAGGTTCCCTGAGAGTTCTCAGAAGAGGTTGTGGTGTCAAGTTTTCGTAGTTAAGAAGTCGCGAGTCGGAAGAAGTGTCAGGTTGAGAGTGTAGGTATGTACTGGTGTCCTTTTTGGTATCGGAACTGATCTGCCTGGAATCAACCGTTTCATTACAGAGACGAAAACTTATATGATAGATCCAACCAGTATCGAAAAGAAGGTTCCTCATTCGCAGAAAATTAAAGTATCGACGTCACTGTTAGACGTCACTAAACCCTCGGGGGGTTTTATTTCAGACTGTGACAAAGGTGACAAAGGGGTAGATAAAGGGTACTTTACTACCCTGGTCTATGGTACTAGAAGTAAAAGACTTACAACTCGAAATTCGGTTGAAAAAACGAGAGGAGAAAGAGAAAGTAGGTCTCGGAAAAATCGAGGAGAAGTGAAAGACGGTATTCCCACCACAGTAGACGTATAGACTCCAATAACTATAAAGAGGACCGTTAGAACTAAGGTCGACCAAAGAAGGTCAGGTCGCAAAGAGTACTACATGAGACGTATCTTCAATTTATTCGTCCCACTGTTATATGTCGGAACTGCATGAGGAAAAGGAGAAACCTTGGTCAGACAACAAGGTGCAGGTCAAGATTGACAACGAAGGCCTGGACGTATGTCTAAAGAGTTCTCCGTCCAATCCACCAGACCATAAAGATAGACAACTTCTTAAAAGGTCAAAGAACACTAGGTGTGTCAGTTTCCGAAATCGTATCAGTCATTTCGTCTTTCTCTACAAAAAGACCTTGAGAGAACGAAAAAGGTATTAGGTCGCCTACAACCGTTAAACTAGAGACCAAGGAGACGGAAAAGATTTTGGTCGACTTGTAGTCCCTCAAGTGCTAAGTGCATAACGACTTCAGACCGAACCTCTTAAAACTCGTAATGAAATGATCGTACACTCTACTCACGTTAACACGCCATCAAACCCGTAAAAACCGTAACGGAAAGAAACCTTAACCTTACTTTTGACTGGAAAAGGTCAGAAAACCGGTGACGACTCAAAAGGTTTAAACAACCGTATAACTCACGTCGTGAAAGTGTCGTAGTAGAAAGTTCTAAACTTTGTCGAATTAACTTAAGGTAGTGGAGGTGATCGAAACAAGCATCACTACGAAAGATTCCGGGTGAACTGAAGTCAAAGGTTCTACAGACCGAGGTCTAATCACTAGTGTAGTAACACTAATAGACCCAGCACTTCTAGAAAAAACATGTCAAGAAGGAACATAAGAACGGTGGAGAAGAATTATAGAAGACGAAGACAATCCAGGTCTGGTAAAGACAGGAAATAGCTCGGGTAGAAACGTACTTTACAAGGGAACCATTAGAGATTAAAAGAACTTCTCTAGAGATCAGAAAGGGTAAGACAAGAAAAGGAGATAAAGAAACGTAACTAGCGACTTCTTCCGAAAGAATAGAGAAGAACGATAAGAAACCTTGAGACGTAAGTCTACGAATATAGAAAGGAAAAGAGGAAACGAAAAAGCGGAGAGAAGAAAAGTGTCGATAAACATTCCGGAGGGGTCTGTCGGTAAAACGAAAAAACGTAAAGAAAAGGTACCCCTACCAGAACTAGGGACAGAGGACATGTTACAGTGTTTGGAGTAAGGTATCAAGTAGTCCGTGAGATAGATAGTCTAGATCCGGAATTTAGATAAAGAGTGAAGGTGACATATTAGTATTCCCTAAACTAAATCCAGTATGGACTTACCAGATCGCCAAAAGGAATGAAAGAAGTTAAAGTCAGACTTAAACCGTTATTCCTCAAGTACTAGACTCGGTGTCAGTCGAGGACCAGAACAAAAACAACTGTAATATCTCGAAGAGGTAGAANATTCAGACTTAAACCGTTATTCCTCAAGTACTAGACTCGGTGTCAGTCGAGGACCAGAACACAAACAACTGTAATATCTCGAAGAGGTAGAAACCGACGTATCTTATATTAGTTAGACTAAAGTCACAACTGGTAGACCACTACAGGTACACATCTCAGAAAAGAACACAACAACCTTCTCCCACAAACGATACTGGTCACGTAAAAGAACCGTTTTGAGAATAATCAGAAACGGGACCAAATAAGGCGTAAGGTCCCGGTTTAAACGGACAATGAGGTCCACAAAGAACTGAAAGATGAAAACGTAAGGTCAGGGGATATTACTTTTCCTGTAGAAAAAACCCACAATCAAGATTTTCTAGAACATCCAGAAGTATTTTGGTAGGTTGAAGTCAAAGAAGTCGTAATGACCAACCCCGTATCTGTACCTATTGACACTATAACTTACCAAACGGAACCTTTGCTTGTCTCTAGTAAGACAACAAAAACTCTAACGTGGGTTCATGACGTAAAGCCTGAGAACAACTGGTACTACCGATGAGGTAAAGAAGACCCTAAGGACGGGCGTCATCATCTACATTACCAGTAGACTCAATTTAAGTGGGTAAGGTCAGGTAAAATCAAGCGACTAAGGATCTTACAGCTGCAAGTGGGAACGGTAGAGAACAAGTTGACGAAGGTTAAACGGAACTAAGTACCTGGACTGTAAGGTCCAAGGATACGTTATAACGAGAAATGGCGAAGCCTGGAACGAAGATAGTGGTCAGTGTAGGTGTCGACCCATAACAAAAACGAAACCGAGGTAGGGAAGTAAGAAAGACCTCAATAAAGAGGTGACTAGAGGTCATCGTATAACCCGTGGATNGTCAGGTAAAATCAAGCGACTAAGGATCTTACAGCTGCAAGTGGGAACGGTAGAGAACAAGCTGACGAAGGTTAAACGGAACTAAGTACCTGGACTGTAAGGTCCAAGGATACGTTATAACGAGAAATGTGGTAGCCTGGAACGAAGATAGTGGTCAGTGTAGGTGTCGACCCATAACAAAAACGAAACCGAGGTAGGGAAGTAAGAAAGACCTCAATAAAGAGGTGACTAGAGGTCATCGTATAACCCGTGGATGACTGGACCCTCAAGGAGAAAGCCATAGGATAGTAAAACGGAAAACTATGACAAGTACCCCAAGAGTTCCGTTCTTATGACTTCACCGAACGGTGAGGGAAGAGGTCACCTGGCGTGAGATTGGAGGAAGGTGTCAACAAGTCCGTGAGTCAGATGAATTAGGGAACTTAGATAAACAGTGGACGTGACATATTAATATTCCCTAAACTAAATCCAGTATGGACTTACCAGGTCACCAAAAGGGATGAAAGAAGTTAAATTCGGACTCAAAACGTTATTCCTCGAGTACGACTCGGTGTCAGTCGAGGTCCAGAACAAAACGTCTGACATATCTCGAAGAGGTAGAAGTCGACGTTTCTTTTGGTTAGACTAAAGCCACAACTGGCAAAGACCACTACAGGTGCACATCTAAACAGAGAACACAACAACCTTCTTCCACGAACGACACTGGTCACACAAGACAACCGTTTTGAGACAATTGGAAACGGGACGAAGTAAAACATGACGTTTCGGTTTGAACGGAGAATAAGGTCCATAGAGAACTGAAGGGTTAAAACGTAAGGTCAGGGGACACTACTTTTCCTGTAGAAAAAACCACAATCAAGATCTTCCAGAACATCCAGAAGTATCTTGACAAATCGAAGTCGGAGAAGTCATGATCACCGACCCTGTATCTGAATTTTCCCGTCCTCCTCTCCCCCGCTGTCTCTTACTCTACCAACATACCGTCGTAGTGAGTGAGTTACCTGCCCTCAAACTCGTTTAGACCCTCTATCAACACCCCTTTTATGGATCTGTTGTCCTGTAGTCAGTCCGAGAGGGGTGAGGGAGTGGGGGAGAATGGAACACAAGTCATTTGTTGTTCTAACGACTGGAACCGTACCGATACGTTGTCGATATCGGGACGTGGACACACGGGTGAACCGGTACTCGATGAAAACGAGACAGAATCACATAGGCATCATGAACTCCTGAGGGTCGTCGACGACGGGTCTCTGTTATTTGTACAGACGTCAGGGGTGCCGAGAAAGCTCAGAAGAAGGTCGAAGAGACCAGCACGGAATAGATGGGGCCCAAGTCACTTGGCACGCTCGCTGTTCTGTTATCACTTCCCGTTCCTTCGTCTTCGTCGGACCTCCCCAGAAGTAGAGAGAAAGGTGTCCTAACACCTACCTAGTGACTGTCACCCCTTAACATTATCCCTTCTTGGACACATAAGATAGTGAACTCGTAAATCATATGTTTCCTCCAGAACCGGTCTTTCTCATTAACCGTACATACTCTTTGATATAAAGTCTCACTCCAGATAGTCTTTCAATTAGTCGAGTAAGGGCTGACAGTCAACATGGGTCCCGAGGATACCCCTTTACTCTTAACCCATGGAGTTTTTCGGAGAACTACTTTCACTTTCACCTCTCACTTTTTCAACCGAATTCCGAGTTGTAAGTCTTTTGCTTCTAGTACCGTAGACCAGGGTACTGAAGTACCCTTTATCTACCCCTTTGTCACAGTCTGAAATAAAAAACCGCGAGGTTTTAGTGACGTCTACCACTGACGTCGGTACTTTAATTTTCTGCGAATGAGGAACCTTCCTTTCAATACTGGTTGGATCTATCGTATAACTTTTCGTCTCTGTAATGAAACGGTTGTTTCCAGGCAGATCAGTTCCGATACCAAAAAGGTCACCAGTACATACCTACACTCTCAACCTGACACTTCTTTCGACTCGTGACTTCTTAACTACGAAAACTTGACACCACAACCTCTTCTGAGAACTCTCAGGGAACCTGACGTTCCTCTAGGTCGGTCAGGTAAAACTTCCTCTAGTCGGGACCCTAAAGAAACCTCCTTTACTACGATTTCGACTTTGAGGTCATGAAACCGGTGGAGTACACTTCTGAACTGAGTAACCTTTTGAGACTGCGACCCTCCCTAACCCCCGTCCTCCTCTTCCCCTGCTGTCTCCTACTCTACCGACCTACCGTAGTGACTGAACTACCTACACTCAGACTCACTTGAACCCATCAACCACTACCTGTTCCTCCGGACCGCACGACGCCAAGTACCCCAGCGTCTCACAACCTGTGTTGACTCGCTGACTTGACTTGACTTGGAGTTTAGGGTCCTCCGGGACCCGGACAAGTAAGTAGTCTCAGAAGGAGAGCAAGAAGGGACACTCTCCGAGAACCGAAAAAGAAAAACAAAGAAGAATACAAAATCGGACGACGACGACGACGATTCAGCGAAGTCAGCACAGGCTGCGACACGCTGGGGTATCTGCCGTCGGGTGGTCCGAGAGGGCAGGGACCCTAAGAGGTCCGCTCTTGTGACCTCACCCAACGGTAAAGGAAGAGGTTACGTACTTACACTTTTCACTTTCACTTCAGCGAGTCACCCCAGGCTGGAGCGCTGGGGTACCTGATGTCGGATGTGCCGAGGAGGTAGGTACCCTAAAAGGTCCGTTCTCATGACCTCACCCAACGGTAACGGAAGAGGTACAAAATCGGATCCCGTCATAAAAAAACTACTGAAATTAGGGGAGGCGTTACCACTGATTGGACAGAAAACTCAATGAACGAAGACTCTTCAGTTACTACGAAGGTCTTTTCACAGAAAAACAAATCGTACAAATAAGACAACGACAAGGGAGAACTTGCGAAATTTTCGTTGTAGAAGGTTGACTATTTCACAAGTAAGGTTTACGTGGTAGATTAACAACATTGAAAGATGACTATTAGACTCCGTGAAGGGGGGGGGTTTTTTTTTCCAGTTTAAATGGTAAGATCATATAAGGCCCCTGGAGCCCTAGCCGTGAGTATACAGACATCTGGACTATTTAGGAAAGGTATTTAAGTCTCCCCAGAAGTAATAAAAAAAATTTAAAAGACACAAAGAACCCAAAAAAAGTTTGTCAAAGAAACCAAGGGGAAAAGTTCCCCTTCTACATGTAGACGGTTCTACATGATTGTTCATCTTGAGATTATTCCCTGAAGAAGGGAGGAACCCCGGGGTTTAACCAAGTCGATACCCGTGAAGGTTCACCCGAAGTCTACATCTCGTAGGAGAGATTTTTCTCCAACGTTTAAAAGGTTAATTTTTTCGGATTCTTTGGGTCGGGTGACCGACAAATATAAATCCTGGGGATGCTCCATTGTCACATTCCCTTGGACCAGGTGGAACCCTCACCGAGGCTGGGTTTAACCCACGGGACAGCCCAACCCAGAATCTACCGTTACGGTCTAGTCCAGGGACACGGGGTCTTTGATTGTGTCCGAAAAGATGGACGAAGGATCTTTCTTCCACCTCAAGACTCGGGGTCACAGTCCTTATCCCGAACCTATCCTTCCCCTTCACCACCTTCCCCATCTATGTCACCGTGTCACCGGTCTCTTCGACTCTGTAGGTCTAGACAGAAGAATAAAAAGAACTTCATTATCGTGTTTACGAACATGCGTAGTAAGAAGGGACGGAGAAGAGTCTTATCGATGTCTCGGTAAGTTTTCGGTGGTATTTTGACATTTATCGGTAACTTTTGGAGATCGTCTCATGTAGTACACTTTGCGACCCGACCTTCTTCGTGTTCGACCTTAGTTCTAACGGTCCTCTTTATAGTTATTGGAGTCTATACGTCTACTGTGGTGGGAATACCGTCTTTTACTTCTCCTCGATTTTTCGGAGAACTACTTTCACTTTCTCCTCTCACTTTTTTCGAATTTCGAGTTGTAAGTCTTTTGCTTCTAGTACCGTAGACCAGGGTAGTGAAGTACCCTTTATCTACCCCTTTGTCAAATCCTGAAAAAACCCCCCCGAGGTTTTAGTGACGTCTACCAGTAACGTCGGTAATTTTCTACGAATGAGGAACTTCCTTTCAATACTGGTTGGATCTATCGTATAAGTTTTCGTCTCTGTAATGCAACGGTTGTTTCCAGACAGATCAGTTCCGATAGCAAAAAGGTGACCAGTACATACCTACACTCTCGACTTGACACTTCTTTCGACTTGCAGTTTCTTAACTACGAAAACTTGACACCACGACCTCTTCTGAGAACGTTCAGAGAACTTGATGTTCCTCTAGGTTGGTCAGGTGGGATTTCCTCTAGTTAGGACCAACTAGTAGCCTTCCTGACTACGACTCCGACTTTGAGGTCATGAAACCGGTGGAGTACGCTTCTGAACTGAGTAACCTTTTCTGGGACTACGACCCTCCTTAACCCCCGTCCTCCTTTTCCCCTGCTGTCTCCTACTCTACCGACCTACCGTAGTGGTTGAGTTACGTGTACTCAAACCCACTTGAGGCCCTCAACCACTACCTGTCCCTCCGGACCACACAACGTTAAGTACCCCAGTGTTTCTCAGCCTGTGCTGACTCACTGACTTGACTCGGCTTGACGTGACTTGGTAATTCTCCCACTGAAAAACGGGACCTTAGTTGCTTGGTCCGACTTAAGACCCTACCCCGAAAACCATTAAAATCCTCGGTTCCCCCTAGAAAGAAAAGAGGGGACCCTTTTGTTTGTCTGTTCCTGTCAAAAAACACACCCCACAAAAAAGAAAAAAGTACAAAGAAAGAAGGTAAACTGTAGTCGTCTTCAAAATTTATAGTAGTTTGACTGAACCGATATTTACCTCTTTCCTGTGGTTTGTTTTACTTTGTTTTAGGGGTTTCCTTTTTGACTTTTGGGATTTATTTGGGAGTCCAAAAAAGAACCATCAAAATATATACGGTTACTGTGTCATCTGGTGTCTGTTGTATTAAGTGTGTCGTTCCGACTGTCATATGCCACGTCCCCGAGGGTTCTATTGGGACGAATTTGGGGATAGTGAGTACTCAAGTATCGACATTAGTCTAGTGAATAGGTTTTACCCGGAGTCTCCTGAAAGAAGTCCCTAACACTTTGTAAGACGTAAAAAATTTCTGTCTTTATGTTCTACTTGTTTTGTTTTTACCGTATGTGTTCACGATCGTAGGTTTCTTTGTTTGACCGTATTTTTAACCCATTTTCAGGTCGTTGATAAAGGAGACATTGTCAAATGGAACGACTTTAATCCCCCTTTATTCACCGAAATAAGACCTGTCTTTTTTGGGTGTGTCGCTCCTTTGTTTTAAAACCGGAATGAGTACCCTCGTTGAATGGGACGACACACCTTGAGTAGTCGAGGGTCTGACGGTTTACGACCTTTTCCCCTTAAAACTTCCCTTCTAGGTGTCCTGTTCACCAGAACCGTCAACGACCCCGGAATGAGTTTTTAAGGGGTTGACCCCGGCCGACCGGGACTTGTGGTTCCGAAGACCGACCGAAGTGGTTGTAAACAATGGTTCAAGTTCGGTCATGACGAACGACGTCCTGTCCGGGTATAGTTCTCTACTTAACAACCCCGTTCCTTACCGTTGAAATAAGACTTTCGGTCGTGTGAGTTTTACCACCTGAGTACAGGGATTCTTAGAAGAACGTATTTAATTTTAAGTGCGAAGAAATTGTGATTATTTTCCCCTCCCGTATTTAAGTTTGTAAAGGACAAAGGTCAGTCGGAGACCTATACTACATAAATCAAGAAGAAGACATCAGTAAGTGTCTATCCGGACTAGTCCTACAATGGACACTCGATTTGTGTCGAATTACGACTAACCACAATCAAGATCTTCCAGAACATCCAGAAGTATCTTAGTAAGTTGAAGTCGAAGAAACAGTAATCATCAACCCCGTATCTGAACCTAATGACACTACAACTTACCAAACGGAACCTTTGTTCTTTAGTAAGACAACAAAAACTCCAACATGGGTTCATGACGTAAAGTTTGAGAAAACAACTGATACTTCCGACGAGGTAAAGAAGATTCCCTAAGAACGGGTTGTCATCATCTATATTACCAGTAGACTTAATTTAAACGGGTAAGACCAGGTAAAGTCAAGTGACTAAGGATTTTACAGTTACAAATGAGAAAAGTATAAGACAGACTGGGGTAGGTTAAATGGAACTAAGTATCTGGATTGTAAGGTCCAAGGATGAGTTATAACGAGACATACCGTAGTCTGAAAGTGGTGGTCTGTGTAGGTGTCGACTCACTCAAAAGACGAAATCGGGTCGGAGAAGTAAGAAATACCTCGACAAAGAGACGAGAAGGAGTCATTGTATAACCTTGTGGATGACCCCACTACTGGACGCCCGAGTAGAAGGTCACAGTGTAGAAAAGCGGAAAAGTAAAACAAACACCCCAAGAGTTCCGTTCTTATGACTTCACCAAACGGTAAAGGAAGAGGTCACCTGGTGTAAAACAGTCCGGGATTAGTCGTCCCTGTACAGGAAGTCTAGGTGTATCTATCTTCTGTACGGTCACGGGACCAACAGGGTGACGACCAGGAGTGACTCGGACATTTGGAAGTGGACAGTTCCACGGTGGGTCCGGGGCTCGTTTCCGGGACGACCTCAGGGGTCCTTCCCCCAGACCCCTTCTGACCTCGGTTCCAACCTCCTGGGGGACCTCACCTCCCGAGGAACCGGAGTAACGACGAGGACCGGTGGGACCCCGACTAGACGGTGGGGGTACCGGGTGGAAAGGAGAAGAGACCGAGGATCCGTAATAACAGGTCCGGGTCGTTCGGGACGGTGGGACTCCACCTGTACGTCACGAAGAGCCGGAGGACGGGGTACCGTGATCCTTGAACCCCACGGTCCGTGATGGGACGAGGGTGGAGACGGAGATAGTACTATAGTCGTTTCGGAGAAGAGAACGACGACGACGGAGACACACCTAGTGTTGTTTGATACGTTTTAAGAATTTCTTTACCCTTTTGGTGTAATAGAATGGATAGAGGACTCTTTGGACATACGTCCAGTCCTTCGTTGTCAATCTTGTCTTGTACCTTGTTGTCTGACCAAGGTCTAACCCTCATACAGTTCCGACATATCACAGTGGGACAAATAAATTGAAGATACGTCTCATGTAGTACGGTTTACGGTCCGACCTACTTAGTGTTTGACCTTAGTTCTAACGGTCCTCTTCATAGCTGTTGGAGTCTATACGTCTACTGTGGTGGGAATCCCGTCTCTCGCTTCTCCTGGATTTCTCGGAGAACTACTTTCACTTTTTCCTCTCACTTTTTCAACCGAATTTTGAGTTGAAAGTTTTTCCTTTAGTACCGTAGACCAGGGTGGTGAAGTACCGTTTATCTACCCCTTTTTCATCTTTGTCACAGTCTAAAATAAAAGAACCAGAGGTTTTAGTGACTCCTATCACTGACGTCGGTGTTTTAATTTTCTGTGAACGAGGAACCTTCTTTTCGATACTATTTGTATGTGTCGTATAATTCTTCGACTCTATATTGAAGCGACTGTTTCCAGGCAGATCAGTTTCGATACCAAAAAGGTCATCAGTACATACCGACACTCTCAACCTGGTATTTCTTTCGACTCACTGTTTCTTAACTACGAAAACTTGACACCACGACCTCTTCTGGTAACTCTCAGGAAACCTCTCGTTCCTCTAGTTTACACAGTTAGGATTTCCTTTAGTTGCGACTTATAAGTAACCTTCCTCACTATAACTTCGACTTCCAGGTTATGAAACTGGTGGACTACATTTCTCGGCTGAGTGACCTTTTCGGGGACTACTACCCCTTCTAACTCCCGTCCTCTTCTTTTCCCGTTGTCTTCTACTCAACCAACCCACCGTAGTGCCTGAGTTACCTGTACTCAAACTGTTTGAGTTCCTCTATCACTTCTTGTCCCTTCGGACCGCACGACGTCAAGTACCAGAGTGTTTCTCAGTCTGTGCTGACTCACTGACTTGCTGTCGTTATTTAAGAATGGACCCTCGTCCCAAGGGTCACTACCCGGTAATACACACTAAAATCGTATGTCCGTTACATGGAAATCACTAATTGAAGATTATCTTATGTTTCCAAGAAGGAATATTGTGAAAAATAACTTATGGGTTGTCTATAAAGACGTAATTATGTAGATCTATACATAATTAGGTCTAGTACGTTCTACATCCAGTCTTATACCCTAATTTGTATTTTACTAAACTTATTTCCAACACGACACTTTCTCAGTTGAGTAACGGTTTCTGGGTGACCCTTTCTAATTTCCGTTTTCCTCATCCCCCGTCACCTCCTACTCTACCAATCTATAGTAGTGACTGAGTTACCTGTACTTAAACTCGTTTGAGACGTTCTATCACCTCCTGTCTCCTCGGACCTCACAACGTCAGGCACTCCAGTGTGCTCAGTCTACGTTGAATCGTTGAGTTGTTACCTTCTTTAACCCTTCCTCGGTCCTTTCCGACCCTCTAGTAGTCTGACGTCACATTCAAACTGAGGTCACTTCCTCTTTCACTTCATTTCAACCCACTTTCGTAGGGTTAACGGCACATCAGATTCTTTCCAGTCGTCCTGTTCACCCCTCAGGAACTCAGTTTCGACTGATCCCTCCATACTTAAGTGTCGTGTTTACGTCACTACCTTAAGACTCACGTCCATGACCCCGGGCATCAGATCCGAGGGACATCTACGTCAAGAAGGTCGGGGTAAGAGATACCGGCACTACTGTACGAAATCTCAAACCCCGAAATAAAATCTGAACTCCAGTCACATTGTAAAGACGAATGTACTAACAGTAACGAAGTTTGAAGAACTACCTAATGTAACAATCCTTTCGACTGAATGTCAGGAACTTATTAAAAGAGATGGATTAGAGTCAAGTCAAGTCAGTGAGTCAGTACAGGCTGAGAAACTCTGGGGTACTTAGCGTCGTGCGATTCGGAGGGACAGGTAGTGGTAGAGGGCCTCAAGTGAGTCTGAGTGTAGGCAGCTCAGGCACTACGGTAGGTCGGTAGAGTAGGAGACAGCAGGGGAAAAGGAGGACGGGGGTTAGGGAGGGTCGTAGTCCCAGAAAAGGTTACCCTTTTCCCAGAGAAGAGTTGAGAAGTGTACTCCACCGGTTTCATGACCTCAAAGTCGAAGTCGTAGTAATGGAGGTTTCTTTAGGGTCCCGACTAGAAGTCTTACCTGACCAACCTAGAGGAACGTCAGGTTCCCTGAGAGTTCTCAGAAGAGGTTGTGGTGTCAAGTTTTCGTAGTTAAGAAGTCGCGAGTCGAAAGAAGTGTCAGGTTGAGAGTGTAGGTATGTACTGGTGACCTTTTTGGTGTCGGAACTGATCTACCTGGAAACGACCATTTCATTACAGAGCCGAAAACTTATGCGATAGATCCAACCAGTATTGAAAAGAAGGTTCCTCATTCGCAGAAAATTAAAGTACCAACGTCAGTAGTAGACGTCACTAAAACCTCAGGGGGTTTTAGTTCAGACTGTGACAAAGGTGACAAAGGGGTAGATAAAGGGTTGGATTAGAGTCAATAAATATTAAATCACGCACTATACTTTAGATCAGATGGTCCTAGGTATTCTACACCAGTCTTCATATGTACACTTAGTACCATTGTTAAGACGGTCATTATGGATTCGATATTTTCGAAATTGAATTAAAAATCACAATTAACCATGGTTATTTTATATAAGTCGAATAATTTGGTTGATCGTATTAGTGGACTGTTTCCTCAGAAGGCACTAGTGTATCCATTACCCACTAAGTAACTTTTAGAACTTTCGTCAAGATATATACAGTATAAAATGTCTTTTATTTGTGTTGAAACTTTAACATATCTTTACAACGAAACTTAATTACAAAATGTACTTTCTTCCAGTCTTCTGACGTTTCTTCGTTACATCCGTTTTACCGAGGTACTTGTATTATGTCTTTACAGTCTAAGGTCGAAGTATTTATCTTGAAAAATCGGACTCTTTGTAATAAAAACAAAGAGTGTTAAACCTGTGGACAGGTGGTTATCAGGACCACACGTTTTCGGTCTACAAAACAAAACCTTTGTGTTTCACAATTTTATTTACTGAAATTACGTGACTTATAACACTTTGGTCAAGAGTCTACTGTCGAATAGATATTTTACTTGTAAGTAAAGTCAGTTCTGACATTTTCTTCGAGGGGAGACCCAATGGTATAAGTATTAAGAACCATGAACTCTCCTTTCAATTCTTTCTATGTTAAACGGAACTTAAAACTCTTCTTTTACAATAAAAGAATAATGTACAATAAGTTTAATGGATCCTCAATCAGTTGTTTATATAAGTAATCAACTGGAGATTAATTTATTTCAAAGAAAAGTAAATCTTCTTACCAATTCTACCGGATATAATGCTTACTTTAAAATAAACCCTTGTAAATCATACTGAGTCCGAAAACCGTATGATTATGATAACATTAATGTTTATATCTAAATTTTAAAACAGTGACACACCAATGATTCCTCGTAGATCTACTACAGTCTTCTATATTCCAATAAAGGAGACGAGTAAAGGATAAATAAAGAGGGAAAAACTGACAAAATGGATTACAGTTATAAAGAAAGTTTTTAGAATCTTTACGGTAAAAAAATGAGTAAACTATTTAACAACTTCATAATGAATTTCTTCATCTTTAGAGTAAAATTTATACAATCAGTAAGAGTAGTAAAAAACTAGAAATATTTTATTTCTGGTTTTAAAAAAAGAAACTTGAGATACAATAAAAATTAAAAATTGAGATAAAATGAAAAAGACTCTGAATAACCTCGAAGGGACCATCGAGTCGTCAGTTCTTAGACGGACGGTCAGGTCCTCTGTGTCCTCTATGTGCAAACTAGGGACCCAACCATTCTAGGGGATCCTTCCTTTACCGATGGGAGAGATCATAAGAACGGACTCTTTAAGGTACCTGTCTCCTCGGACCACCCAATATTAAGTACCCCAGTGTCTTCTCAGTCTGTGTTGTCTCTTTGAGTGTGTGTGTTACTCCCTCTAGTATGTCATAGACAAAAAAAAAAAAAAAAAACCAGACCGAATAAAGTAAATCGTATTACAGGAGGTCCAAGTAGGTACAACAGTTTTTATCGTCCTGAAGGAAGAAAAACCATCGACTTATTATGGAGAAACGTATATACATGGTATAATTGAAATAGGTAAGTAAACAACTACTCGTCAATCCACCGAAGGTACAGAACCGATAACTCTTATTATGAAGTCAAAATTCGGGGACCTCATCCTTCACAGTTGGGTGAAGTGATAAGAACGGACCCTTTATGGTACCTGTCTCCTTGGACCACCCGATATATCAGGTACCCCCAGCGTTTCTCAACCTGTGTTGACTCGTTGACTCATAACGTTAATTGTACCTCCACGTATATAGAGAAACTCCATTATTAAATTAAAGGAAACATATATATGGGGTTTCTCCCTAAAGACCTAGTATACCACCAAGACAGAAATTAAAAAACTCCTTCAAGGTATGACGATTTAAGATAAAATTTCTACGTCAGTAGAGGAGTTATTATCGTAAACACGGTAGTTGTACGAAAGTCTCAAGTAACATATGGTCAACATATTACACGAATATATTGTACGTATATATACACGATCATCTCCGGACACTCAATATTTGTAGGTTTACAAACACTTTCTTTAAGGTATATAACATATGTTCACGTATGTACCTATAGTGTAAAAAGAAATTGTTTACTCCTCGGACCTATGAGAGATCATAGAAAAAAAGGATGTCATGATGTAAAAAAGGGACGTACGATAGTATTAAAATATTATAAAGATTCTAAATAAGTATAAAATATGTTCCATATTAAATTAGTAAAATTGACGATATATCATAAAGAACACAATTGTAGTGTTGACTTGGTAAGACAAATAGTCATTGGATCACCTACAAAGGTCGGAAAACGATAATAAGTCAAGTCAACCAGCGAGTCAACACAGGTTGACAAACGTTGGTGTACTTAGCGTCGTGCGGTCCGGAGGGACAGGTAGTGGTAGAGGGCCTCAAGTGAGTTTGAGTAGACGTAGCTAGGCCACTACGGTAGGTCGGTAGAGTAAGAGACAGTAGGGGAAGAGGAGGACGGGGGTTTGGGAGGGTCGTAGTCCCAGAAAAGTTTACTCAGTTGAGAAGCGTACTCCACCGATTTCATAACCTCAAAGTCGAAATCGTAGTCAGGAAGGTCACTTGTGGGTCCTGACTAGAGGAAATCCTACCTGACCAACCTAGAGGAACGTCAGGTTCCCTGAGAGTTCTCAGAAGAGGTTGTGGTGTCAAGTTTTCGTAGTTAAGAAACCGCGAGTCGGAAGAAGTGTCAGGTTGAGAGTGTAGGTATGTACTGGGGACCTTTTTGGTATCGGAACTGATCTACCTGGAAACAACCGTTCCATTACAGAGACGAAAAGTTATACGATAGATCCAACCAGTATTGAAAGGAAGGGTCCTCATTCGCAGAAAATTAAAGTACCGACGTCAGTGGTAGACGTCACTAAAACCTCGGGTCTTTTTATTTCAGACTGTGACAAAAGGGTAGATAGAGAGTATTTTACTACCCTGTTCTAGAATCAAAAGACTTACAACTCGAAATTCGGTTGAAAAAGTGAGAGGAGAAAGTGAAAGTAGTTCTCCGAAAAATGGAGGAGAAGTGAAAGACGGTATTTCCACCACAGTAGACGTATAGACTCCAATAACTATAAAGAGGGCCGTCAGGACTAAGGTCGAACACGAAGAAGGTCGGGTCACATGGGGTGCGGTTCCATTCTCTTTGGGTTCATTCTACCATTCACAACGTTCTCCCGTAGTCTCCCGTCTGTGTGACTTTGGTATGAGTGTCTTTTGATCAGTTAACTTAGTGTGATCTGGTGTCGGAACAGATTGAGTTACTTTGGTTCGGTACGGATGTCCCGTTGGGTTCTACCCGCCCAGTGCCATCTCTCCGGACTCTCTTACACCAGGTGACCTCTTCCTTACCGTTCGGTGAAGTCATAAGAACGGAACTCTTGGGGTACTTGTCATACGTTTCTGTTTTACTATCCTATGGTTTTCTCCTTGAGGGGTCCAGTAATCCATGGGTTATACGATGACCTCTAGTCACTCTTTATTGAGGTCTTTCTTACTTCCCTACCTCGGTTTCGTTTTTGTTATGGGTCGACACCCACACTGACCACTATCTTCGTTCCAGGCTACGACATTTCCCGTTATAACGTATCCTTGGACCTTACAGTCCAGGTACTTAGTTCCGTTTAACCCTCACCAGTTTGTTCTCTACCGTTCCCACTTACAACTGTAAGATCCTTAGTCGCTTGATTTTACCTGACCTTACCCACTTAAATTGAGTCTACTGTGATGACGTCCGTCCTTAGGGAGTCTTCTTTACCTTATCGGTAGTACCAGTTGTTTTCTCAGGCTTTACGTCATGAACCTACGTTAGAGTTTTTCCTGTCTTACTAGAGACAAGCAAAGGTTCCGTTTGGTAAGTTATAGTGTCAATAGGTGCAAATATGGGGTTGGTCATTGCGACTTCTTCGACTTCAACTTGCCAAAATATTTCTGGATGTTCTAGAAAATCTTGATTGTGGGTTTTTTCTACAGGAAAAGTAATATCCCCTGACCTTACATTTTCATCCTTCAGTTCTTTGTGGACCTCATTGTCCGTTTAAACCGGAACCTTACACCTTACTTCGTCCATTTCTGATTATCTCAAAACGGTTCTTTTACGTGACCAGTATCGTTTGTGGGAGAAGGTTGTTGTGTTCTCTTCTGAGCTGTGTACCTGTAGTGGTCTACCAGTTGTGACTTTAGTCTGACTAATATAAGAAACGTCGGTTTCTACCTCTTCGAGATATATCAGTCACTTTTGTTCTGGTCCTCGACTGACACCGAGTCTAGTACTTGAGGAATAACGGTTTAAGTCTGAATTTAACTTCTTTCATCCCTTTTGACGATCTGGTAAGTCCATACTGGATTTAGTTTAGGGAATACTAATATGTCACCTTCACTCTTTATCTAAATTCCGGATCTAGACTATCTGTCGCACGGTCTACTTGATACCTTACTTCAAACACTGTAACATGTCCTCTGTCCCTAGTTCTGGTAGGGGTACCTTTTCTTCACGTTTTTTCGTTTTACCGACAGACCCCTCCGGAATGTTTATCGACACTTTTCTTCTCTCCGCTTTTTCGGTTCCTCTTTTCCTTTCTATCTTCGTAGACTTACGTCTCAAGGTTTCTTATCGTTCTTCTCTATTCTTTCGGAAGGAGTCGCTAGTTACGTTTCTTTATCTCCTTTTCTTGTCTTACCCTTTCTGATCTCTAGAGAAGTTCTTTTAATCTCTATGGTTCCCTTGTAAAACGTTTCTACCCGAGCTATTTCCTGTCTTTACCAGACCTGGATTGTCTTCGTCTTCTATAATTCTTCTCCACCGTTCTTATGTGTCTTCTTGACATGTTTTTTCTAGAAGTGTTGGGTCTATTAGTACTACCACACTAGTGAGTAGATCTCGGTCTGTCGGACCTTACACTTCAGTTCACCCGGAATCTTTCGTCGTGATGCTTGTTTCGATCACCTCCACTACCTTAAGGTCAACTCGACAAAGTTTAGAACTTTCTATTACGACACTTTCACGACGTGAGTTATACGGTCGTTTAAACCTTTTGAGTCGTCACCGGTGTCCTAACCTTTTCCAGTCAAAAGTAAGGTTAAGGTTTCTTTCCGTTACGGTTTCCTACGAGTTTGATGACGTGTTAACGTGAGTAGAGTGTGCGATCATTTCATTACGAGTTTTAAGAGGTTCGGCCTGAAGTCGTTATGCACTTGGCACTTGAGGGACTACAAGTTCGACCAAAATCTTTTCCGTCTCCTTGGTCTCTAGTTTAACGGTTGTAGACGACCTAGTACCTTTTTCGTTCTCTCAAGGTCTTTTTGTAGATAAAGACGAAAGAACTGATACGGTTTCGGAAACTGACACACCTAGTGTTCTTTGACACCTTTTAAGAAATTCTTACCCTTATGGTCTGGTGGACTGGACGGAGAACTCTTTAGACATACGTCCAGTCCTTCGTTGTCAATCTTGACCTGTACCTTGTTGTCTGACCAAGGTTTATCCTTTTCTTCATGCAGTTCCGACATATAACAGTGGGACGAATAAATTGAAGATACGTCTCATGTAGTACTCTTTGCGACCTGACCTTCTTTGTGTTCGACCTTAGTTCTGACGGTCCTCTTTATAGTTATTGGAGTCTATACGTCTACTGTGGTGGGAATACCGTCTTTCACTTCCGAGAACTACTTTCTCTTTCTCCTCTCGCTTTTTCAACCGAATTTCGAGTTATAAGTCTTTTGCTTCTAGTACCGTAGACCAGAGTAGTGAAGTACCCTTTATCTACCCCTTTGTCGTCTTTGTCACAGTCTGAAATAAAAAGACCCGAGGTTTAGTGGCGTCTACCACTAACGTCGGTACTTTAATTTTCTACGAATGAGGAACCTTCCTTTCAATACTGGTTGGATCTGTCGTATAAGTTTTCGTCTCTGTAATGAAACGGCTGATTCCAGGTAGATCAGTTCCGATACCAAAAAGGACACCAGTACATACCTACACTCTCAACCTGACACTTCTTCCGACTCGTGGCTTCTTCTTCCGACTCGTGGCTTCTTAACTACGAAACCTTGACACCACAACCTCTTCTGAGAACTCTCAGGGAACCTGACGTTCCTCTAGGTTGGTCAGGTAAGACTTCCTCTAGTCGGGACCCTAAAGAAACCTTCCTGACTACGATTTCGACTTCGAGGTCATGAAACCGGTGGAGTACGCTTCTGAACTGAGTAACCTTTTCTGAGACTACGACCCTCCCTAACCCCCGTCCTCCTCTTACCCTGCTGACTCCTACTCTACCGACCTACCGTAATACCTGAGTTACCTGCACTCAGACTCACATGAGGCCCTCTACCACTACCTGTCCCTCCGGACCACACGACGCTAAGTACCCCAGCGTTTCTAGCCTGTACTGACTCGCTGACTTGACTTGACTTGAGACGTATCTTCAAATTATTCGTCCCACTGTTATATGTCGGAACTACATGGAGAAAAGGATAAACCTTGGTCAGAAATCAAGGTACAGGTCAAAATTGACAACGAAGGACTGGACGTATATCCAAAGAGTTCTCCGTCCAGTCCACCAGTCCATAAGGGTAGAGAAAGTCTTAAAAGGTGTCAAAGAACACTAGGTGTGTCAGTTTCCGAAACGATAATAATGGTTGGATGATTACCTGTAGTAAAGGACGTAAACGAAAACAGGGAACTGTTAGGTAGGGGGCGTGATAACGGCCACTACTCACACACATAGACACATACACACAAGTTATTTAATTTAAGACTACTACAGTGAGAAAACGAATTTTTGGAAAGTTGATCCATCGAATCGTCTTGGTGGATCCGACCTTACTAGAACTCTCTTGGGGTCATTGACTTCGTAAAGGAAAATTCCTATGTTTAGGTTTCCCGTCACAACGAGTCCTCCTACCTATGAGGACAAAACAAAACTATAGTCTTGGACGGGAGGAAAAGGATGAGATACAGGCGTAATCCCGAAGGGTGCACCACGATCACCATTTCTTAAGTGGACTTTTACGTCCTCTGTTTTCTGTACCAAAGCTAAAGAGCCAACCCTTCTAGACCACCTCCCGTACCGTTGGGTGAGGTCACAAGAACGGACCTCTTCGGGTACTTCTCTCCTCGGTCCACCCGATGTCAGGTCCCCCAGAGTTTACCAGGCGGCGCTGACTTCGTTGAATCGTCCGTTCATACGTGAGACCGTAATGTCTATGGGAGTCAGACTAGTCTCCACTTTTACTTAGAGAATAGTGGTTTGAAAAGGTCTTTCTTAGTCTTCCTTTAGAAAGAAAACCTCCGACAGGGTCTTTTTTTCGATGCTACCACTTTTCTCGACCCCGTCAGTCAACAAGGACCAAAGGTCGCACGTGACGGTAAAGCCTTGGTATTTCAGTGAGTTGAAAGACCTAGGGAAACGTGTAGACTTTTGTTCCATCGACACTACAGACTTACCGGACGGAGGGGCTGACTACATCTCTAGTTTATTTTGGAGGTGTTTGTGGGTGACAAAGAGCCAGTGACCCGGTCGAGGTCTTCGTGTCCACCGGGGAACAGGATTCTTTGGAGTGTCCAATTTGTCCAAGAGTCGGTTTCGACGTGTGCCCTGAGTGGGTCTCACGTTCAAGTTTTTCATACCTACTCACGGGACGTAAGACCGGTACGCTCCGATCTGTGTAATTTGAGTCAGATACACCGTGTACATTCTACCGCTATTGTCTTCGATGAAGCGTCCCTCCAACATTCATAATTCATTAAGTGTTGTGAACGAATCAGGAGACGGCCTAAATTACCGGACCCACTATTTGACAACCCTCACTCCACCCCCTTTAGGTAATTGACACCTCGACCTCAACCACTGCAAACGATGTTGGGTCTCTTTGTGCGTCCCCGGGACTCCCAGTGGGGTGAGGCCCCTACCGGCAAGACCTCCCACACTACAGTCTCCTCTGAAAAAAAAAATTAACTTTAAATAAAATAAAAAAAAAACTTTAAATAAATAAAATTAACCTCCGATTAATGAAATGTTATAACATAACCAAAACGGTATGTAGTTGTACTTAGTCTCCGCTGAAAATTTGAGTGTCTACTCATTTAATCGGTCTGTTCGGGACCGTCCGGTGTCCTCACTCCTTGTAGCGACTCTTCCCTCAGGCACCTTAAGAGAACCTCGCACGGTCCTCTCTCCCCTACTCTAATCCCTCTCGTGGCCCCAGTCTTAAACTCCCCGGAACTTTGGTGCGTTCCCCTACCGGGGAGACGGCCGGTAGTCCTCGGTGGGTTTCTAAGATGTGACCCTTCTTCCGCTAGTCTCAGCGCACCTGGAGCCCAGCGACGTAGGGCCGCACCTAAACGCCACGAGGCTAAGACTCTGGCCCTCCTGGCCCCTGGTGCCGGACCAGAGTCCGTCGACGTTTTCGTTGCCTCATTTTCCGGACTCTTTTTCCAGCATTTTCTCCAATCTTAGAAGTCGGAAACAGTCGTAATCCTCCCACTTCCTGCGATTGCCCCCTGTGCTTCCGGTAGGACTGGAAACGTGGGTTGTTTCGTCCCGGATCCCTACCCCCAGCACCGAGCTGCGGCCCGCCTACAGTCGGGCGCTCTTCGGGCGCCCCACGCGGCCGGGCCTGGGGCCGCAGGGGCCGTCTTCGGGCGCCCCACGCGCTCGGACCCGGGGCCGCAGGGGCCGTCTTCGGGCGGGCCACGCGCTCGGACCCGGGGCCGCAGGGGCCCTCTTCGGGCGGGCCACGCGCTCGGACCCGGGGCCGCAGGGGCCGTCTTCGGGCGGGCCACGCGCTCGGACCCGGGGCCGCAGGGGCCCTCTTCGGGCGGGCCACGCGCTCGGACCCGGGGCCGCAGGGGCCGTCTTCGGGCGGGCCACGCGCTCGGACCCGGGGCCGCAGGGGCCCTCTTCGGGCGGGCCACGCGCTCGGACCCGGGGCCGCAGGGGCCGTCTTCGGGCGGGCCACGCGCTCGGACCCGGGGCCGCAGGGGCCCTCTTCGGGCGGGCCACGCGCTCGGACCCGGGGCCGCAGGGGCCGTCTTCGGGCGGGCCACGCGCTCGGACCCGGGGCCGCAGGGGCCCTCTTCGGGCGGGCCACGCGCTCGGACCCGGGGCCGCAGGGGCCGTCTTCGGGCGGGCCACGCGCTCGGACCCGGGGCCGCAGGGGCCCTCTTCGGGCGGGCCACGCGCTCGGACCCGGGGCCGCAGGGGCCGTCTTCGGGCGGGCCACGCGCTCGGACCCGGGGCCGCAGGGGCCGTCTTCGGGCGGGCCACGCGCTCGGACCCGGGGCCGCAGGGGCCGTCTTCGGGCGGGCCACGCGCTCGGACCCAGGGCCGTAAGGGCCCCCTCGCCGGCGCGGCGGCGCGCACCTACCTCTCGGGCCCTGCGCGCGAGGACCTGCCGAGCGCCCTTGTGCTAACTACCCCGTAGGCCCGCTCCCGCCGAAGGAAGCGGAAGCCGAAGCGGAAGCCGAGGCGGAGCGCAGTCAAATCCATAAGACCCCGTTCCGTCCCCGAAACACAGATACAATGCCAAGAAAAAACTCGGACCCTCTCCCGTTCACAACCAAATCAAAACTAAACAGCAAACAGCAGACGTGAAAAGAGAGAAAACCAACGACAGCAAAGGAGGAAACGAGATAAAAGGTGAAATAAATCCCTGGACTCTCGACAACGTGTTGGGGTCAAATACAGACATATAAATACTAAGAAGTGTGCCATTGATAACTGAACTAGTCTTCACCTAAATAAAAAAAAAGGCCTGTTCACAATGATGGTACGAGTGAGGCACTTATCGTCTGAGTCCGCTAATATAAGACTACGACTAAGGACTCGATTTAAGACCCCCAACACAAAAAAAAGATCTTATAGGGTATCAGGGGCCCTTTACACCATCCATGCACCGTCTGAAAGTCACATAAGAACTATTAGTCAATGCAAAAATACGTCTCTCTTTCGCCAAAACAGGGGAGTGAGGAGCACTGGACTGGACTCGTCTGTTTAGGACGGAGTGAGGCGCAGGAGGGGTGCGTGAGGGGTGGGTGAGGCGCGGGGGCGGGGTGAGACGAGGGGGGTCGTGCGGGAGTAGGGAAGAATGTCTAGGACGGGACGGAGGATTGATCGTCGAGAGAGAGTACTGAGAAATCGTTGGGGAAGAAACCTTTTTGAGGAGTCCGAGCAGGAATCATAGATACCTATTAACAGTTTCAAACCCGTGAACCGAAAAGTCGGACGTAAAGTCTGAGACGCACAGGTAGGAAACACTGAGTGGGTTCGGAAGGGTAAGAAAAGGAAGGGAAAAGAACACAAGAATAACCTTTGTCGTACGTCATTATCCTTCTACAGTAAAATTTGTTGGGATAATTCATTTTCTCGTTTGTGAATTTTTATCGTAGTTCGTAGAACAGTCAGAAATTTAAAAGTTTACAGAGGACGATATAAAAACATATCAAGCAAACTTAGTCCTAGGTTTATTCGAGGTTTATTAACTAATGACATAGAATTAATTCATTACCATTCGAGGGGTGAAGGTAGACCTGAAGTAGAGTCGGGGACCTGGTGAAAGACAACAATGACTTCATTTAATAATTAAAAATTCCTGGAAAAGGATCTATCGCTTTATCTGAGTGATCACTACAAGTCTAAATCTCAACACCTTAAGGAAACGGAAAAAAAAAAAAAAAAATTTACGGAAATTTCGGGTCGTAAAATCAAACCTTAGTCTTTCACTTTTTCTCCATTCAGAGTAAGTTCCCGTAGGAACTACATGAAAGATTTGTATGTGTGTATGTGTGTCACCTAAACGACTCTCTTCGGTCAAATTTCACACGTAACGACCCTACACGTCGAGAAGTCCGGTCACACAGTAAACTGATTAAAGTGAAAAAGTCAGTCATTAAAAGGAAGAGAAGTTACATGTGAAAAGGGAGAAGAGTAAAGTATAAAAGAAAGAGTAGGGGTCTGACCGGAAACGAGATAGTAGGAAACATTGAAAGGAGGGCACGAGACTACGGTTTCTGACCGGCTGGTGAGTAGTTTCTATAACATCTTCCTCAACCCCAAATCCATCTTTCGTCCGGGTCACAACGGAAGACACCAGGAACTCGAGACGTTACGTACATTTGGTTCTTTGGACTACGCCGTTTCTTCAACTTTCCTTCTCCTCTCTAGTCAGTCTGGTGACAACTACATCTCAGTCGTCTACTACCGAATTTTTCAATCACGCGCACCTAAGACGGGGCGAGACTCAGATTTCGGTCTCAAGAAAGCCATCTACATGTGTGACGTCGACCCCCGAAGGGGCCACCAACGATTACCATTTCTTAGACGGACGGTAACGTCCTTTACGTTCTCCGTGTCCAAACTAGGGAACAGCCCTTCTAGGGAACCTCCTCCTTCACCGTTGGAACGGACCTTTTAAGGTCAGTCTGTGTCGACTCGTATGTGTGTGTGTATGGGACGTCACCAATACATCCGTGGATACAATGTGATTGGTTGCTGTTCACGATATGGTCTGACAAGTCAAGTCAAGTTAGTAAGTCAGTACCGACTGAGAAACGCTGGGGTATCTGACGTCATGTGGTCTGGAGGGACAGGTAGTGGTTGAGGGTCTCAAATAAGTTTGAGTACAGGTAACTCAGTCACTACGGTAGGTTGGTATAGTAGGAGACAGCAGGGGAAGAGGAAGGCGGAAGTTAGAAAGGGTCGTAGTCCCAGAAAAGTTTACTCAGTCGAGAAGTGTAGTCCACCGGTTTCATAACCTCAAAGTCGAAGTCGTAGTCAGGAAGATCACTTATAAGTCCTGACTAGAGGAAATCCTACCTGACCAACCTAGAGGAACGTCAGGTCCCCTGAGAGTTCTCAGAAGAGGTCGTGGTGTCAAGTCTTCGTAGTTAAGAAGTCACGAGTCGAAAGAAATATGGTCTTTCTAGGGGAAATATGGTCTGGTTCTTATCGGGTTAAGTCGTTAAATTAATCCAGGTTAAATTCTAGGTTAAATTAATCCGACAGAGTCATAAAATAAAATAATTATACACACAACCTGTGTGTATGTTTTATTTGTAAGAGTCACGGTTGAAGCTTGGACAATAGCAAGATTGGGTCTTCTCTTTCACTTTCAACGAGTCAGGACAACCTGAGAAACTCTGGGGTACCTGATATCGGACGGACCGGGGAGACAGGTACTCTAAGAGGTCCGTTCTTATGACCTCACCTAAGGGTACAGGAGGTCCCTTAGAAGAACTAGGTCCCTAGTTTGGGCCCAGAGGACGTAACGTCCACCTAAGAAATGGGTGACTCGGTGTACCCTCAGGGACAAAGTATATATTTAGAACGATTTCGTCAACGTGTAACTTCTACTTACTTGTATAACGGACTATATGACGTATCTCTCCGTCGAGCCTTCTGAAGAGTGAAACGTCTAAGGACTTCTATCATATGATATCCGACTGGAGGTGATCTTTGGTGACTGAGTCCATACCGTCACCAAGACGAATCTCAGAAGTTCCTTAGTTTCCCAACATGACATAACATTAAGAAAATAAAAGAAAGTAGGGATTTTTTTATCAATGGTAGGAAGTCTCCTCTTGAAATGTACAATAAATTTTATTATAAAACCCTAACACCTCCGTCTTCTACCAACGGGTTAGTTAAAGCTTCAAAAACTGTTTATTTTCGATAATTTGTCGTACACGCGTAAAATGGTAAATATAATTTTTCATTTGAGGTCCTTATCTTTAGGGGATTATGTCACTATATCCGAAGGAACCACCGAGTCCCCATTTCTTAGGTGGACGGTTACGTCCTCTGTGTCGAAACTAGGGACCCAGACTTTCTATGGAACCTCTTCCTTTACCGTCGGGTGAGATCATAAGAACGGACCCTTTAGGGTCCTTGTCTCCTCGAACCACCCGATGTCAGGTACCCTAACGTTTTCTCATCTTGTGTTGAATTACTGATTTGTTGTCGTGTTACTCTATCAGTAGGAAGATATTTATAATTTTTTTTTTGTATATTCTAGTCATAAGTGGAGGAAAACATCATCTTCAAGAATTTATTTTAGAGGGGAAAAAAGAACCCCCCTGTTTTCTCCCACCGAATTATTTAATATTATCATATAGATGAATAACTCTAATCATGTTACAAAAAAATTATTATAAACTATCTAAGTCTATGAAATTTTAACGTTAATTGAAATTCTATTCGTTCGTGAGAAGAATTTTAGAAAAAATTTTGATCGATCTCGTTACTACTCGTTTACCCCCGAGCTTTGTTAAAATCTTTTTTTATTTCAGTGAACTTTTATTTTCACAATCCGCGTATCAACACAGACTGAGAAAAACTAGGGTACCTGACATCGGGGGATCCGAGAAGACAGGTACCTTAAGGAGTCCATTCTCATGACCTCACCCATCGGTAAGGGAGGAGGTCCCCTAGAAGGACTGGGCCCTAGCTTGGTTCTAGAGGACTAATGTCCGTCTCAGAAATGACAGACTCGATGGTCCCTTCGGGTTCTGTCTTTGATTAGTCCTAGTCTGACTTCTTCGTTTACACATACGAGTCAGTGAAGGCAAGTCAGGTCAGTGAGTCAGCACAGGATGAGAAACGCTGGGGTACTTAGCGTCGTGCGGTCCGGAGGGACAGGTAGTGGTTGAGGGTCTCAAGTGAGTTTGAGTAGACGTAGCTCAACCACTACGGTAGGTCGGTAGAGTAGGAGACAGCAGGGGAAGAGGACGGGAGTCAGAGAGGGTCGTAGTCCCAGAAAAGGTCACTCAGTTGAGAAACGTACTCCATCGGTTTCATAACCTCAAATTCGAAGTCGTAGTCAGGAAGGTCACTTCGTAGTCAGCGAAGTCAGTACAGGCTGAGACGTTGGGGTACCTGACACCGGGGGGTCCAAGGAGACAGGTACCTTAGGAGGTCCGTTTTTATGACCTCACCCAACGATAAAGGAGGAGGTCCCCTAGAAGGGTTGGGTCCCTAAGTTGGTCGTAGTGGACGCAGAGGACATACCCTCCGTCTAAGAAATGGACTACTCGGTAAAGACTTTTTATGAATGAAAAGTCGAAATAGAATTCCTTTTACTTCGTTCTGATACCCCCATCACCTTTGTACTAGAATCAGACAAAAAACAAGTGAAAGAAAGTACATAGTAAAGACATATATATACCTTTTCTTTGGTCCAATAAGTCCTATTTTTTCTTATAAGTCGTAAGGTATATGAGGTCACATCAAATGAAAGTCGAAAAATAACCACATATGAGAGGAATAGGGAACCCTTTTCGTTTAATGACTCAATGAGAAAGTCTATCTGGGACATATAGTCAAAAACCCCGAACGATTTAGACCTAAAAATAGGACTCCTGAAAAAAAGAAAGACAGAAAAAAAAACGTCAAAACACTTGAGAACCCTGTAGTCTCTTGATATCATTTTATAATAATATTTTAGTGTATAGCTACGACTTATAACCATATACTTTGAAGTCTTAAGAAAAGATGATAATCCAGTTAAAACTTGGATGTCCCACTTTTTAAGGTATCATAAGGTCGTCACTAATTAACGGAGTATTTCATATACAGTGAAAAATTTTTATCGCACGAGTATTTTCAAGAAGAATTGACTATTTAAAATGGACTTCGTATAAGGAAAATTTGTACATTTTTTTACTCTTTTTCTAGGAAACACCTTTTCTCTTTAACCTAGATTAGTTATTATTTTGATTATTTTTACGTCTTTTTATCATACATCGATCTAATATGAAAAGACTAATTTTTTAATGTAAGAGTTCTATTTTATTACACTTCAAGACTGGCAAATGAAGAGTATGTTGTCTTTTAAATGACCAGTAGTAAACCTCACACACACACACTCACAAATACATAAAATTATGAGAATAAAGTACCTTCTCCAGATAAAAGAGAATGAAAATATGAATATTTGAGTTGTATCAACCTATTTTCAGTTCAAGGAAAGAGTCTCTACTATCGATCTGTGTCCATTGATCGTCGTAGTAAACGACGTATAGAAGCAAAAGACTTACAACTCGAAATTCGGTTGAAAAAGTGAGAGGAGAAAGTGAAAGTAGTTCTCCGAGAAATCAAGAAGAAGTGAAAGACGGTATTCCCACCACAGTAGACGGATAGACTCCAATAATTATAAAGAGGGCCGTTAGAACTAAGGTCGAACACGAAGAAGGTCGGGTCGTAAAGAGTACTACATGAGACGTATCTTCAATTTATTCGTCCCACTGTTCTATGTCGGAACTGTATACGGAAAAGGATAAACCTTGGTCAGACAACAAGGTACAGGTCAAGATTGACAACGAAGGACTGGACGTATATCCAAAGAGTTCTCCGTCCAGTCCACCAGACCATAAGGGTAGAGAAAGTCTTAAAAGGTGTCAAATAACACTAGGTGTGTCAATTTCCGAAACCGTATCAGTTCTTTCGTCTTTATCTACAAAAAGACCTTGAGAGAACGAAAAAGGTACTAGGTCGTCTACAACCGTTAAACTAGAGACCAAGGAGACGGAAAAGATTTTGGTCGAACTTGTAGACCTTCAAGTGCCAAGTGTATAACGACTTTCGAGTTGTAAGTCTTGTGTTTCTAGTACCGTAGGTCAGGGTAGTGAAGTACCCTTTATCTACCCCTTTGTCACCTTTGTCACAGTCTGAAATAAAAAATCCCGAGGTTTTAGTGACGTCTACCACTGACGTCGGTACTTTAATTTTCTGCGAATGAGGAAACTTCTTTTCAATACTGGTTGGATCTATCGTATAAGTTTTCGTCTCTGTAATGTAACGTTGTTTCTAGGTAGACCAGTTCCGATATCAAAAAGGTCGCCAGTAAATACTTACACTCTCAACCTGACACTTCTTTCGACTCACGACTTCTTAGTTACGAAAACTTGACACCACAACCCCTTCTGAGAACTCTTTGGGAACCTGACGTTCCTCTAGGTTGGTCAGGTAAGATTTCCTCTATTCGGGACCCACAAGAAACCTTCCTTACTACGACTTCGACTTTGAGGTCATGAAACCGGTGGAGTACACTTCTCAACTGAGTAACCTTTTCCGAGACTACGACTCTCCCTAACCCCCGTCCTCCTCTTCCCTGTTGTCTCCTACTCTACCGACCTACCGTAGTGACTGAACTACCTGCACTCAGACTCACTTGAGGCCCTCAACCACTACCTGTCCCTCCGGACCGCACAACGCTAAGTACCCCAACGTTTCTCAGCCTGTGCTGACTCGCTGACTTGACTTGACTTGACTTGACTTACACGTATTACGGTAAACAACAAAATTTTGGTAAAATAAAGAAAAATTCCGAAAGACTGACAGTCTTATCAAAACAAAAATAAAGTAAAATAAAAAACAAACGTGTCCCAGAAGTAACGACACACATCCGAAGAGATCGACGACACTCGCCCCGAAGAGAACAAAACCTCGTGTCCGAAATCCGTGTGTCCGAAGTCTTCAACGTCGTGCGTCTGCGTCATCAACACCGAGGGTCCGAATCGACGGGACACCGTACACCTTAGAAGGTCCTGGTCCCTAATTTGGACAAAGGGGACGTTACAGACCATCTAAGGATAGATGAAACGGGGGTCCCTTCAGGACCTTACCAGAAAATCTACCATTAGGGTCTCTCACTTTTTACCTACCGAGTGTACTTCGTGACCGATAACTTCTGTCCACCCCCGTAAATATTTAGAAAGTTTAAAACGAATTAGACTAAGAACCAAACATGTATGTGAAGGACTTTATATAAAACTTGATTCTATGTCACATCTTTTATTTCCTTCTATCTTTACCAGAAAAGACTGGTAGATCTTCTAAGAGGTCGAAGATCATTAAATGAATTTTGACTAATTAAAGAACAACTTTTTCATTTCACTTTCACAATCAATGAGTCAGAACAGGATGAGAAACACTGGGATGTCTGACATCGGATGGTCCGAGGAGACAGGTACCTTAAGAGGTCCGTTTTTAAGACCTCACTCATCGGTAAAGGAAGAGGTCTCCTAGAAGGGCTGGATCCCTAACTTGGGCCCAGAGGACGGAGTGTCCGTCTAACAAATGGCAGACGACAATAAGGACGTATTTATAAAAGTTCCGGTCCCTCGATTCTTATCCCTATTAATGAAGGACAAATTTTTCTTCTCCGTCTAAGTAAAAGAAATTTGATATCACAATCAGTATCACCCTTTCACCGTGTCCTCAGTAGGGAAAATAAAACTATTAAATACACAGATACATAGATCTAGATATATATGTTTACAAATATACCGAAGGGGTCACCGAGTCAGTCATTTCTTAGACGGACGTTACGTCCCCTGGACTCAAACTAGGGATCCAGTCCTTCTAGGGGACATCTTTTTTTACCGTTGGGTGAGGTCATAAGAACGGACCTCTTAGGTTACCTGTCTCCTCGGGCCACCCGATGTCAGGCACCCCAGTATTCTCAACTTATACTGAATCACTGATTTGGTGATATACTAAAAAGTCTATTATCACATGAAGGTCTTTAAATTTTCGTAGTTCTGGAGAATTCCTAGTTTTCATAAGATTTTTATTGATGCCCGTATCCCTACATTGACTGTTATCTGTAGATCATTTGTCTACCGAATTCCTTAAGATGTTTACATTCTTCTAATAGGTCATAAGTAAATTTTGAAACTTTTATTTTTCAAATAAAAACTGTAAAAGTACGACTGAATAAAAAAAATACTTTTTCTTTAAATTTTTAGAAATTTTCTATTAATTCGTTGAACTGTAAATAAAGTTGTAAACAGGGTCCAATCAAATCCGTACCAACTTTTCCTCCTATATAAATCCTGTCTCATACTTTTTTCTTAATGCCACATCCATCGTTTTTTTATAGGATTATATTGACAATAATTCGGAACTATTATTTGTCAAAAATTTTGTTAATAGATGAAAAAAGGGTTTCGTTGGTACTATTAAGTAGAAGAGTCACCGTCTTTAATTTTCTACGGAACCAGAATAAACGTTATCGCACTTGAATCAGTTTCCGTGAAAACACGTGTTAAAACCCGACAAACAAAACTAGTATATACTGATCTCTCTCTCTCTCGTAAGTATCCTTTATAGTTAAACATACACTCTGTTCCATCCTTCCCTTCATAAGTCTTAAGAAAAAAAAAATTTCTTTTTTAGATTCGTTTTAAAACTAATGCTCTGACGGGGAACCACCGAGTCTACCATTTCCTAAACGGACTTCACGTCCTCTGGATCCAAATTAGGGATCCATAACTTCTAGAGGACCTCTTCCTTTATCGTTGGGAGAGGTCATAAGAACGGACCTCTTAAGGTACCTGTCTCCCCGGACTGCCCTATGGCAAGTACCCCAGCGTTTGTCAACCTACGGTGAATGCGAAAATGAAAGTGGACCCTTCGGGGTTTATAACGGACTTGAACTAAAGAATATACAAAACAATGACGTTTCGGAAAATTAAAATCGAAAATGGGGAAGAAGAATTTACTATAACGAACGTTCACATCGTAATGTTGATACATGAAAGGACTACTATTGAACTTTTTTAAGGAATACAAGTCTGAAATGTAAAAAGAAAACTTCGAGACTGTCCATCGGTTGTCGTTTGACGTTTCATTCGCGACTTTCTTGACGGACGTGTATATGAAGACCCTCCCTCACTACAGTGTCGGGACTAGTACGGACAACGAAAGGTTCTTATTGTTTCCTTATTCCCTCGAGGGTACAAGGGAATTACTTGTGCACTTCGTCATCGACCCCCTCGGATACCTACGACGATACCGAAGAGGAAAAGGACGGTAGTCCTGACAGCATCCTCCGGATTCTCGATCTGAGAGAGAATTTAGAGTCTCGACATCCATAAGAGTATCAATAAGTCAACACACGATTAACGTCCCAATACAAAGGTCCTAACAGTGGTTTATTATACTTTTTAGTAATCAAGTATAACCTGTTACTTTACAAATTAGGAAATCTACTTTGTAAAGATTTCACAACCCAAATTACAATCACTCTAGTAGTTAAAAGATAAAGAATGAGATTGTTTCATGATTTGTTAACTTATAAAATTTACTTACATTACAAATTGTCATCATTATAAACCCCTATGATACTTAAGAGTTATAAGGATGTCTTACTTTGTTTATATCAAGAAAGAGTTTATATACGACTGGAGACACCAAACGTTTATTTTTAAAGTTTCCAAAGTCGATATATAAGTATTAATCTAAGAGACATCTTGTGTAGTTAGACATAATGACGTAAAAATAGTAAAATCCTTGTCTATGTTACTTCTTTGTTTAGACACGAAAGGAACGTCCATAACTCGATCCCTTTATAAACGACATAATTTTATTAAAACATCAAATAACTGACTGAAAGTTGAAATTCAATTAATATGGAGTAGAGGATGAGATTATGTTTTACATTATAAAATCTGGAAAATATTAATCAAATCGTATTTGATTCTTTTTAAAAGAAAACTACGATAAAAGAATGAACCCCGATCTGAACTAAATAGACCTAGTAATGTTATTATAATTCACCTTAACATTATTTATACTAAGTCATTTTCTTTTTTCGTATTTTAGCAAAGACATACTCCATGTTTAAGTAATAACGATAGTTCATGTTTATGTTCGAAGATTTTCTTCAAAACTTTCATTTTAATTACTATTCCTTTGTAAGTTAAATTCTATTTAGACAAATAGTCTTCAACATTTAATTGACTTAAAGAATCTACGTCAAAATATAACCCACGTCGGTCTTAAAGTTTCGTTGAAGGGGACTCTCAAATAGGACCGAACACACACTCGTTACGTACCGGTTCATATCGATAGTAATGAGAGCCACCACTGTCCACCCATCCCGGTTCCAGGGGTGAATCTCGACTGGGTCATTCGAATGTTACTTATATCAAAGACTTTGTTAAATCCTCTGGTCAAGTTACTGTTTTACATCGGTGTCTGGAGAAAGGACTCTTTCGATTTGAAACCTCTTTATTTCGTACTGATAATCTCTCTTTTACGCGTTTGTGTCTTCCTTGAGGCGCACAAGTGACCAGTGACTCTTCTGGGAGGTGTCTCCTTTTGACTTGTCCTACCAGTGGCTGTCCGTAGAAACGTAAAGACGATCACAACGAACAGACCCCCCCCCCGCACCACCACCATACATTTATTTTTGTTACTTGATTTCGGTTTTTTTTTTTTTCGGGTGTTTTTTGTTGTAACTTTTGTTTGTTTGTTTGTTTGTTTGGTTTTTTGTCCGGTATTCTGTTCCGGTCCCCTTCAACGAAAACTTTAAGACTGACGTCGGTGACATTTTGACGTACATTCTTTAAGTCAATTGAATGTTGAAAATTATTTGTACAAATTTAGCTTAAACAAGGGTAATGACAATTAAATTGAAAGTTTCGGATAATGTCTTCTAGTATAAACATAAACTAAGACCTTAGTCACGGGACATGAAGGGCAGGGGTGCAGGTGTACATATTTGTGACAGAAAGAGTAAACCCCTATTTCGTCTTATTGACTGTCAAAAAGGAGGAGAGTCGGAAAATAATCGGTCCATGATCCTTCTCTCTACAAATTCTGTATTGGGATGAAGACTCCTCAAGTATCAGAACTCATCTCTGTCTACTTTTTAATCCTACATTTATTAACCCGACGGGACCACCGAGTCTACCACTTCACGGACAGTCGTTACGTCCTTTGGACCCAAACTAGGGACCCAACCCTTCTAGGGGACCTCTTCCTTTACCGTTGGGAGAGGTCATGAGAATCGACCTTTTAGGGTACCTGTCTCTCCGAACCATCCGATGTCAGGTACCCCAGTGTTTCTCAACCTGTACTGACTCTCTGAAGTGAAAGTGAAAGTTACACTAGTCACATCTAAAAATACAACACTTCATAACCTTGATAAATGGATAAAAACTGAGAAACCAAATTTTAGTAAACATCTTCCCTTCCTCGTGTCTTAGAGATATCAATTTTGTTACCCCTGTATGTGCATACGTATGGGGACGGGGTGGTGGTCTAGAATTATACTACAAACCTCCTAAATAAAAATTAAACCCCTAGTGATGGAACAAAGTCCATCTAAACATGAAAGAAGACGGTGGATCTGAAAATTAGAGAATCACACCTTTGATTACAATCGAAAACCAAGTGATTAAACAGAATAATTAACATGGTTCGTAATACTTCGGGACTATCCAGAATTTGAGACACATCGTTTATACAAAAACTAAGTAGAAAAGACGGAAAAGTGACAATATTGTCTTGGTGGAATGTAGACTTCAGGACTTGATCGTAAACAAGGACAACTCCACCCTGACCACTAGTAGGTGTTCACTGTACCGGTAGACCCCTATGAACAACCAACCCTCCAACTTCGGTCTCGAGGTCTCTCACTGAGTTTGTGTTACGGGAGGACGAATCATCCAATACACGACACGACACGAGTCAGGATAGACCGAGAAACCCTGAAGTACCTGACGTCAGATGGTCCGAAGAGACAGGTACCCTAAAGGTCCGGTCTTATGACCTCATCCAGCGGTACGGAAGGAGGTCCCCTAGAAGGGTTAAGTCCCTAGCTTGGGTCCAGAGGATGTGACGTACACCTAAGAAATGACAGACTCGATGGTCTCTTCGGTCCTATATGACCTCACCCATCGGATAAGGAAGAGGTCCCCTAGAAGGACTGGGTCCTTAGTTTGGTCCCAGAAGAACGTAACGTCCGTCTAAGAAATGGTCGACTCGTTGGTCCCTTAAGGAATTGTCCAAGTCAAGTCAAGTCAAGTCAAGTCAACGAGTCAGCACAGGCTGAGAAACGCTGGGGTACTTAGTGTCGTGTGGTCCGGAGGGACAGGTAGTGGTAGAGGACCTCAAGTGAGTCTGAGTCCAGGTAGCTCAGTCACTACGGTAGGTCGGTAGAGTAGGAGACAGCAGGGGAAGAAGAGGACGGGGGTTAGGGAGGGTCGTAGTCTCAGAAAAGGTTACTCAGTTGAGAACCGTACTCCACCGGTTTCATGACCTCGAAGTCGAAATCGTAGTAAGGAAGGTTTCTTTAGGGTCCCAACTAGAGGAAGTCTTACCTGACCAACCTAGAGGAACGTCAGGTTCCCTGAGAGTTCTCAGAAGAGGTTGTGGTGTCAAGTTTTCGTAGTTAAGAAGCCACGAGTCGGAAGAAGTGTCAGGTTGAGAGTGTAGACATGTACTGGTGTCCTTTTTGGTATCGGAACTGATCTACCTGGAATCAGTCGTTTCATTACAGAGACGAAAACTTATATGATAGATCCAACCAGTATTGAAAAGAAGGTTCCTCATTCGCAGAAAATTAAAGTACCGACGTCAGTGGTAGACGTCACTAAAACCTCGGGGGTTTTATTTCAGACTGTGACAAAGGTGACAAAGGGATAGATAAAGGGTACTTCACTACCCTGGTCTACGGTACTAGAAGCAAAAGACTTACAACTCGAAATTCGGTTGAAAAAGTGAGAGGAGAAAGTGACAGTAGTTCTCCGAAAAATCAAGGAGAAGCGAAAGACGGTAACCCTAAGCTTGAGGACTAGAGGTCTAGGATCGGACGAACGGACGGATTGACGATGCGATGGCGCCGAGTGAGGAATTGTCCAATATTTTCTTATCAGAAGAAAATTATTTTATGATGTTTATTAGGGAGAACTTTTCACAGATAATAGAGTGGGACTCTTTTTACAAACTGAAACTAAGTCAAGTCAAGTCAAGTCAGCGAGTCAGCACAGGCTGAGAAACGCTGGGGTACTTAGTGTCGTACGGTCCGGAGGGACAGGTAGTGGTAGAGGGCCTCAAGTGAGTTTGAGTACAGGTAGCTCAGCCACTACGGTAGATCGGTAGAGTAGGAGACAGCAGGGGAAGAGGAGGACGGAGTTAGGGAGGGTCGTAGTCTCAAAAAGGTTACTCAGTTGAGAAGCGTACTCCACCGGTTTCATGACCTCAAAGTCGAAATCGTAGTAAGGAAGGTTTCTTTAGGATCCCGACTAGAGAAAATCTTACCTGGCCAACCTAGAGGAACGTCAGGTTCCCTGAGAGTTCTCAGAAGAGGTTGTGGTGTCAAGTTTTCGTAGTTAAGAAGCCACGAGTCGGAAGAAGTGTCAGGTCGAAAGTGAAGGTATGTACTGGTGACCTTTTTGATATCGGAACTGGTTTGCCTGGAAACAACCGTTTCATTACAGACACGAAAAGTTATACGATAGATCCAACCAGTATTTAAAGGAAGGTTCCTCATTCGCAGAAAATTAAAGTACCGACGTCAGTGGTAGACGTCACTAAAACCTCGGGTGTTTTTATTTCAGACTGTGACAAAGGTGACAAAGGGATAGATAAAGGGTACTTCACTACCCTGGTCTACGGTACTAGAAGCAAAAGACTTACAACTCGAAATTCGGTTGAAAAAGTGAGAGGAGAAAGTGACAGTAGTTCTCCGAAAAATCAAGGAGAAGCGAAAGACGGTAACCCTAAGCTTGAGGACTAGAGGTCTAGGATCGGACGAACGGACGGATTGACGATGCGATGGCGCCGAGTGAGGAATTGTCCAATATTTTCTTATCAGAAGAAAATTATTTTATGATGTTTATTAGGGAGAACTTTTCACAGATAATAGAGTGGGACTCTTTTTACAAACTGAAACTAAGTCAAGTCAAGTCAAGTCAGCGAGTCAGCACAGGCTGAGAAACGCTGGGGTACTTAGTGTCGTACGGTCCGGAGGGACAGGTAGTGGTAGAGGGCCTCAAGTGAGTTTGAGTACAGGTAGCTCAGCCACTACGGTAGATCGGTAGAGTAGGAGACAGCAGGGGAAGAGGAGGACGGGGTTAGGGAGGGTCGTAGTCTCAAAAAGGTTACTCAGTTGAGAAGCGTACTCCACCGGTTTCATGACCTCAAAGTCGAAATCGTAGTCAGGAAGGTTTCTTTAGGATCCCGACTAGAGAAAATCTTACCTGGCCAACCTAGAGGAACGTCAGGTTCCCTGAGAGTTCTCAGAAGAGGTTGTGGTGTCAAGTTTTCGTAGTTAAGAAGCCACGAGTCGGAAGAAGTGTCAGGTCGAAAGTGAAGGTATGTACTGGTGACCTTTTTGATATCGGAACTGGTTTGCCTGGAAACAACCGTTTCATTACAGACACGAAAAGTTATACGATAGATCCAACCAGTATTTAAAGGAAGGTTCCTCATTCGCAGAAAATTAAAGTACCGACGTCAGTGGTAGACGTCACTAAAACCTCGGGTGTTTTTATTTCAGACTGTGACAAAGGTGACAAAGGGGTAGATAAACGGTACTTCACTACCCTGGCCTACGGTACTAGAAACAAAAGACTTACAACTCGAAAATCCGGTTGAAAAAGTGAGAGGAGAAAGTCAAAGTAGTTCTCCGAGAAATCAAGGAGAAATGAAAGACGGTATTCCCACCACAGTAGACGTATAGACAATAATTATAAAGAGGGCCGTTAGATCTAAGGTCGAACACGAAGAAGGTCGGGTC